>JAGDQP010023908.1:4552-28591 GCA_022664845.1 Lepisma saccharinum | reverse complement strand
CAAGAGCGTGTTTTTTATTTTTAACTCAATCGTAGATAGCGCCAGTAGGATGCCATGCATGTTCAAACTGGTGATCTGTTTAGATTATACTTCTCTTTGGCAATCGATCTCCCTATATGGCATAAGAGATAGCCTTTATAGTATGAACCATTCACAGCATCACGAAATACACTATGTGATTGAAAGTATCCGGACACCCACCTGAAAATGAAGTATAACTTTGAGCCACCCTTCATCGGAAACACTGGCAGGCAATATGGTGTTTGCTCTCACTTATCCTTGATGACAGCCTGTGTACTAGCAGCCACACTTTCAGTATGGCAGTCCATTCCTCACGGAGCGCCGAAATAAGAGATATCGAAGTGGGTTGGTGGTGTGGCGTAGCACGAAAAGGGTGTTCCAAAACATCCCATAGATATTCTATCGGATTCAAAAGGAGGACTCTGCGCAGGCCAATACATTAATGGGACGTTGTTGTCGTCAAATCACTCCCGCACATCTCTGTAGTATTGACGGGTGCTTGCTCGTGTTGAAAGACACAATGATCATTTCTGAACTGGTCTTCGATGGTAGGCAGCAGGAAAGTACTTAAAATATCAACGTAACCTTGTGCCGTGACATTGTCACGTAAAAAACAAGGGTCAAGCTCCGTCGAGGAGAAACATGATCACACTGTAACCCCACAATCACAGAAATCCACAGTCGGCACAATACAGGCTGGTAGATGTCGTTTGCCAGGCATTCTCAAAACCCATACCCTACCATCGGTTGCCCACACTCTATTTATCATCGCTCCACTTAACGGTTTTCCACTGTTTTATGGTCCTGTTTCGACGCTTCTTACACCACGCGAGGTGGAGTATGGCATTGCCGGTGATGTGTGGCTTGTGTTCAGCTGTTCGGCCATGGAAACCAAGTTTACACACCTCCAGTCGAACAGTCATGGTGCTTGGAGTAGATCCTGATGTAGTTTGGAATTCCTGTGTGATGGTAGCGATGGATCACTAACGATTATGCTATAAGACCCTCTGTAACACTATATGGTCCCTGTAGGGCAACATGGGAGATTGGCCTGCACGCAGTTTTGTGATACACCTCCCTTCACGTTTCTTCACTATGACACCGGAAACAGTATATTTAGGGATGTTCAGGAGGGTGGAAACTTCTCGCACAAGTAGCACCCAATTACCTGATCATGTTGAGAATTCGTGATGTTCCTCAGACCGTCCCATTCTCCTGTCTCGAGCTGCCTGCTGACTACTGAGATCGCTGACCATGTGTTCCACGTGGTAGACGGTAATACCATGTCGCCCTCTACGATAAACATACTTTTTGCGGAGTATCCAGATACCTTTGATCATATAGCGTATGTCGCGTATGTACCCCAATAAATAGGTAATCTTTACCGACAATTAATCAGAATATTGATTCTATAATACAAAAGTCGATACATATTTTACTATACTTGTGATTCTTTCTTACATTTCGTTACCTTAAACAAATTTTCAGAACTCCTCTGAAATGCCTTCTACTTTACACTGCAATGTACATAATTTTGTCGAATCAATATTCTTATTCAAAAAACAGAATGAATTCTTCATTCGTAGTTAATGTAATAAAAGTGCTGATACAACTAAATCGAAACTCTACGGTCCTACATTATAAATATTGTAAAAAAGGGTGAGATGGCGGGCTGCCTAGTCACGAAACTGGGGACCGACCATACATCCTTGCACATACATGCTACGTATTCTACACTTTATTCATCACACTCTGGATTTTATTCCTATTGAACTACTGACCCAAGATTATCCGTTACAGAGGGATGAAAACTCGCACCACGAAATTTACCTACTTCACATGTTAGTCAAATATGACGACTGAAAAATCAGAATGTTAGGCCACGAAAGATATAATATTGCACGTAGTTCTGCATGTGGTAGAAACTAGAGCCCTGCATTCGTGCTCGATCTTGGCCCACCTCGATCCTACATCCACGCTTTACGACCTGACCTGATGCGGCAGAAAAGTGAGTGACAAACCTAATCACCCACTTTTCCGGTCCGCCGGATCCGATTCATAGCCGGTCACTGATTGAGTCGAAAAGTGTGGATGTAGAATCGGCTCGGACCGGACTGAGATCGGGCTCTGCTAGAAACATAAGAACTTAACATTTAAGTCGTCACTGAGCTGTTTAACCTATCGAATGGCAACATTAAGTAGCAGTAAAAAAATATTGTGTCCGACCTGTGAATGATTGTTAGCAAGCCTACAGTGTCGAATTGTGCAACTGTGAGCAAGAAGGTTTAGTATGTTATAGAGTTAATTTTACTGCGAAAGGAACTTAATAATGGGCTTCTATCACATTTTAGACCAGTCGTTAGCAATCAGGGGACCGTGAGAGTTGGCAAGGGGGAGAGCAGGCTGTTGAAAGAAATGGTGAAATATCCATTTCGAATCAAAATATAAATATTATACCTGAGAAATAAGCAGCAAAGAGTACAAAATATTGTTCTGGGTCTGCTATTGCTGTAATCTGTTACAAATATTGTCATTGTGAAATGTGCATAGATAAATACTGTAATTAACTCCCGAGAAACATTTGTTTGAAGTTCGACGTATTAAAAATGTGTACCTTTTTCAAATAATGTTGTTGAATTAATCTATGTGCAAAGTCCTTTGTTATTCTAATGCCACAATTTATTAGGGCACTGCACGGAGTTCCCAAGGTACACCTTGAGTTCTCAGGTATTCAAAGATGGACACCTGAAGTTATCAGGTCTACAAAGGGGTTCCAGGTAAAAACAAAACAAAAAAATTCATCTTTATTATAGATGTAACTGGTGATATCACTATAAATATAAACATTTCTAAAATTTCTGCAGGACCATACATTTGGAGTGCGATCCAGTAATAGGACCATGGATTGGTACAGAGGATGAAATTACTGTACAGAGGTGATCAGATCATAGTTTTGTTTAACAATATTGCCTAAGAACTTATCAATGCTAATAGGTCAGTGAACTGCA
Organism: Lepisma saccharinum; assembly: GCA_022664845.1. Lineage (NCBI taxonomy): Eukaryota > Metazoa > Arthropoda > Insecta > Zygentoma > Lepismatidae > Lepisma > Lepisma saccharinum. The sequence continues at coordinate 25,562 of JAGDQP010023908.1, read as the reverse complement.
CCTTAAAAATCACGTAGTCAACAGGTCGCATTAATTTTCATAGGAGTAGCCACAATTCAGTGATCAATATTTAGTAATACAGAAGTCACCATGCTACACAACATTGCAAGATAAATACAAAGAGCTGAAAGAAACATAAAAAAAAAATCTGTATTTCATTACTTTTCGTTTACCCCAATGTTCTATTTAGAGAAGTTACCATGATCTTCATGGGAAGCTCAACTCCCAGTCCTCTGGTGGTGAATGTTCGTATAGAAATTGATAAGAGAAATAATTTTTAGCGTTCCTTGATATATATTAAGTTTTGTAAATTGTACATATTTTTTTCTTTGAATATTGTACGTCAACTATATTAAAACTAAAAACATTGTACGTCAACTTTTACAATTTATTTTTACAAATACAATTAAAATGATACAATAAGTTTACATGAAGTTGTTCCCTCTGAGTGCATTTGAAATTAAAAACATCAGTTTTAACACCACAGTGAACAAAATAGTGCCATTATAATCGGTCTTATATCAATGTTGAGTTGTTTATCACAAATAGTTGGAACCAAATCATTACTAGATGAATACAACTAACATCACTCACAAATAATTTAGCTCCTGGTCACCTTTTGCAACGCTGTAGATGATGTGGAGCATCCTTGAAAATATATTTGAGTCTATAGGCTTCAGCAACAAGCAAATTTATTTCATTATCAGTCCAGTTTTGCGTAGGCAAGTTCTGTAGCATTAACATTAGGCCTTGAAAGTTCTTCTCGTATAGGAGCTCCGCTCGCCAATGTAAAAGAAAAGCTACACAAACATACAAATGAAAGGATGAAAAACCATCTGATTCAGCTAAATACGTATCCCAGAGTCGAATTGTACAATGAAGTGGTAGCTCTCTCATCAAAAGGTTGTTCATCCATCGAAATGAGAATTGTAAGTAATCAACCTCACACTTCTGAAGGTGATGATGAAGTTCTGCATCCATTCTCTGGATAAGCTCCTTTAATTGGTTTACTTTCCGTTGGATACCAGGTTGAGCAAATGTATAGTAATCTTGAATTCCATGCAGAAATTTGGACAAACACCAAAATGAATCTGCTTCAATTATATCACGTGTCTCCTTGGGTAAATTTGACACATCCCATGTTTCAATGTCTGCACCTTCTGGCAATACTTCTTGTAAAAACACCACATAGAACGGTGTAACCAAATCGTTTATTCCTTGAACATAACCACACGCTGGATGTCTTATTGCCCAAATGAACAATATTCGTTCGAACATTTCTTGAACAGCTTTTTGTCGAAGTAATGCAGTTAATGGACTCATTCTGGGAATGTCAATATGAATTTGTCTGTAGGTATTCTGATGTATTTCGTCTAATTCAGCATCGTAATACAACTTCACAAAAATCCAATAATCTACCCGTTTTCGTTCAAGTGAATTTTCCCTTCGTTCTATATTTGCTGGCAGATAACCAGAGAGAAGCCGCCACATAATTGCTCGAACCTGAGTTGGAATGCCAGACCAACTTAAGTGTTGCAGCTCTTCCAGATTGACATGTGCTCTATTAACCATGGCCTGAAATTTCTTTAGCTTCATATTTTTACGATCTAAATCTTCTCGGGAAGTGTGTTGTGCTTTCACCTTTCTTATATTACTTACACGTTGCGGTCTTCCAGGAAATTGCTTATATTGAAGAGGTGAAGATGCCGAAACTAGGACATAGACTTGGTGTTGTGGAGAACTAATCTCTTGCTCTGATTCAAAGCAAGGCATGGCTTCAGTCTTCTTTCCTTCTGAGGTAGCGCAGTCAGTATGTTCTAGTTGAAAATTACACACCAGCTCTGTTGCAGAAGTTGTTCGATGGCTTTTTATAACTTTCGAGGCAGCAGAATGTGCTACTTTTTTGCAAATTTTCACGCCTGTTAATGTGCAGAATTCATCATCACCCACTTCCCATGCATCATTTACGCTTTTCTGAAAATTTTGGAATGAGGTTGAACTTAAATTCTGCAGGTGCTTGGATAGAATTGCTTCTTTTCTTGGCCTAGATCTTCCAGGAACTGTTTTGGAGTTCTTCTTCCAGAAGGAGGCTTTGGTTTTATCAGCTGAGACACTTCCACAATGATTATCCATGAGAACTGAAAGCTTTTCTGTCACAAGAAACACAAACAAATGTTTACATCAGCATTCAGAGAGTATTTCTTCAAGCTATTTATCAAAGAATCAAAACTACTGTCTTTACTGAGGCGTTATAATTCTGTGTTTGAAATAACTTTCCGTGTTGCAGCTTTGATGTAAATGGACAGTGCACACTAAATGGAATGTTTTTGGATCAATTCAAACACTACATTGTTCTTATTAATTTCCTTGTACGATTGCCACAGCACGCTACACGACAGTTCTGTTGAAATTACATTAAGAACTGAACTAGGCCTACAAAGAAAATAGTAAAATTAATTACATTTTGCTATTTATTGAAGGTACTGAAGCAAAAATTAGTTTATCAGGACATGTTTATGAAAACAATGTTAAAACAAATGTTGAAGAAGAAACCTCGAAAAACTTAGTTCGAAGAAAGTGTTCCAAACTCAGCCATTTGTTGAAAACAACAATAATATGGGTTTAGGCAATATGTACAACATACGTAAAATACGTGTATTATTGCTTTTCAATGTATGGCTCAACAGAATGAACTATTTATATGTGACTGCTTTGATTCCAGCAAAGCATATATAATCCCTTTACCTCTTGTGCGTTTTAAAAAGCAATGTTACTTCTAGAAGTCGAATCTCTTAGAACCGTCTTCAGCTATTTTAACATTACATTGCATCATACTGTTTTAACTAAACTTGCTTGAAGATAAGACAAAATGAATAGTGTGCGGTAACAGTAAAAATTGGTTCGAAGGAAATACGGTACGGTACCTTTATATTTTTGTGAACGTGCTATTACTTTCATATGAATAACTGAGTTTCAACTCATTGAAAGAATAATTCGGTGAAATCTGTGTGTATGAAAGTAAGGAACATAAATATATGGGAAATATCTTGTGTTTTTATCTTTATAATTATATTGCAAAACTGAACGAAAACAAATCTAACCTAACCTTATCTATTGTAAAGAAGGGACAAAATATATCATCCTTCACGAAAATACTATTCTAAAGAGTTGAAGTGATTATAATGGAAGTGCTCACTTAACGAATCTAGCAAAATAATAGAAAACAATGATAATGAGTTGCTCGGCAATCAGAAATTTGATTTGATTTTCCTTGTGTAATGTACTGTTAATAAGTATTACATGTACCGTGTATACTACTAGCAAAGTTACCTGAAAACTATGATTTTCATACTTACTTATTTGGTTCTACCCCTTTATATGTAATAACTGTGAGTATATTTAAAAAAAAATAATTAAAAGATCTTTCTGAAGACATAGCCTACTTTTCTTAAACAATTCGTATTAAAAGTAAAAAAAAAAAAATGTTTAAGCATGACAAAAGAAAAGCATGGGGCGCACTCTCATATACAGTCACTTCACCCAAATGCTAAAGTATTCTGCAACCAGTCAAGCACCAAATCGTTGCAGGCTAGTATCTATGCGTTATATTAAAAAAACAATTAAATAAATGATTTAAAAATATATAGAAATATATGAAAGTAACAATGGAATATTGTATTGTCTTCGTACTTAAACGTCGCTGTGCAAAATTACATCATTGTATGAAGACGGGAAATGAGTTAAATTAACGTTGCAAAATTTGAGAACACCACGTACCATTGTGAACTAAAGAAAAGAATGTAATAGTGAATGAGCTTTGGATACATCTGAAATAGTACAATTAGTGACAGTATGTCAGGTTAGGTTACATTAGAGTTGTAAGGTAATCAATCAATCCTTTATATCGTCTGATCTTGGCTTAATTAGGTTAAGTTAACAAGGCAGACCATTGAAGCAGCGGGCTCCAAACACAGAAAGGTCCTCATTGGAAAAGAGAAAACATAATGGGTATATGTCAGAACGCCCACTGGTCAGATCACCCACTTCTGAAAAGGGTCAGAACGCCCACAGAAACGGTCAGATCGCCCACCAGAACGACAAAACACGCAAATTCAGAAATGTTCAGAGTTCCTACTGCTCAGAACGCCCACCGAAACTCGAAAATAAGTCTTAAAATGAATTTAAGTAAAACAAAAGTAATGTACAGTCAACATGCTGCAAAGAAGGAAATATTGATTCACGGAGAAACAATAGGCATAGTTAATGAGTATGTTTACTCAGAGCAGCTCAAATCAACGTATGCTAAGTTGATGGATGAAATAAATAGAAAGTGCAAATGGCGTGGAGCTCGTTTGGAAGAACACATTTTATTTTCAAAAGAAAACTACCAATGTGTACCAAGAGTAAAGTTTATAAGCAATGTATCTTACCTGTGATGATGTACGGCTGTGAAACTTGGACATTGAATGCGCAAACGACTCAAAGAAGACTCACAGAAAGAATTATGATGAGATGCATGATAGGAACAACTATGGACGACTAATGTATTACATTGGATTACCAGGGGGAAAAAAACGACCGAGACGACGTCCAAATGGTTAGATGAAATTAAACGTTTTTCAGGAGCTACATTCATGAGGATTGCAGCTGAGCGAGATACGTGGAAAGAAAAGGGGGATGCCTTTATACAGCAGTGGATAGAAAACGGCTGAATATGATAATTGTTCCTTAAATTACGCTTCATATGTGTCTTTCCAAGGTAATTAAATAAAAATTGTACTTAAAAGCTAATAGAATGAAATTAACTACATTTATCATGTTTTCATTTGCACGTTGAAAACAGCTTGAATTTTAAATTATATTTCAACGAATATTTTATTTAGTTCATATTGCTTTAAGGTGACGTGTTTTCAATTTCCCTTTTCTACTATGATATGGATTTCGCTTCTGATGAGTTTTTCTAAGGCGATATATTAGACTTAATAATATAACAACATAATAATACATAGCAGACAATTATACTTAGGAAAAGAAACACACAAACGCAACATTATCATATAAATATTATACTCGCTGCTGTAGCTTATGTGCACAGCCCCCGACCCGACTCCGACTCACTTGTTTAAGAGTGGGCGTTCTGACTGGTAGACTTTGTGAACGTTTTCCCGAGTTTTTTTTTTCATTATGTTTGTTCAGTATCGATTTAATATAAGTATTAAACTGCAAAAAATTAAAGTATTAACCGTGTACCTTGCTAGGGTTTGTATTTTCTAACCTGTGGGGATCCTGATCATTTTGGTGGGCGTTCTGACCCTTTTTAAAGTGGGCGTTCTGACCATTTTCAGAAGTGGGCGATCTGACCATTTTGGTGAACGTTGTTGCCATTTTTTCGAGTGGGCGTTCTGACCAGTGGGCGCTCTGACCATTTCTGAATTTGCATGTTTTCCTATTTTGGTGGGCGATCTGACCGTTTCTGTGGGCGTTCTGACCACTTTCAGAAGTGGGCGATCTGACCAGTGGGCGTTCTGACATAGTCCCAACATAATGCACTACCGCATAGGTAATGATTATCTGCTGGACTAGACAGAGAGCTGAGAAATTCAAGTTTTCTGAAAAATGCAAATTTTAATCTTCATTGCATTTGTAACGCAATTTGACGTTATAAGCTTCAGAAGCGTATTTTGTCACTGGCTTTACGCGGGAAAATTATAGATATCAGGAGAGGCGAGAACTTGGCACAAAGCTGGAATTCGGTCACCTTGAGTTAACAGCTGATTTACGTCACTTGCCGTTGTTCTTGGACCATTCTAGAATTTGCTCCAATATGATATCAATAACTTTGGATTCATAGTGAACGTAAAAATGTGACGTAAAAGTATAACAAAATATAGTGACAAGTTTTAATTGAATAAAGTTTTGCAAATTAGAAATTAGAATCGCCGATTCTGATGCCATTTAGGATTTCTTCCGCGTACAGCTATTTATCAGGATTCAGGATAGGATTCTAACACTACCTAAATCCTTTAACGCTAAAGTTATCACAATAATTTCATTACTCAGGAAAACGTCAATTTCTCACTTATTCCTCCCATTTAATAGGTAATTTAGAATGATGTTCTTTTTTAAATGGGCCAAAAATGTCTATTTACGGGGTTCATTTGTCGTTGGTACCTAAAATCCATCCTAAACGGTTCTTGCACTAAAGGGTTAGAATAATGTGATTCTAATTAATCAAGTCCAATGGAATAACGGAGAGAGATATTTCACTGCCTATAATTACGTCTGTGATTAAATTGACACACACCTATTTTTATAACACAACCCAACTGTAAAAATCTAACCTATCTTCACATAACTTCGTTCATTGTAATGAAGGAGGTACATATGTCTAAACCCTTGGTATATTTACTCTTTTAGGGCATAATTTGCATGGAATAAACTGAATTTTCTGCAACGTTTAGAGTTCAGCAACAATCAACTACACATTTAGTTGTTACTTCAGCCTGCATTTTCATCTCTTACAGATTAAGTAGTCGATTCATTGAAATATACTAACGCTACAGCGACATAGATAGTTTTCTAACAGAGGTTGTGTTAGTTTAGGCTAAATTAGGTCAATTTGACTGCTCGGTTCCGAAAAGAGATTCTGACGCATACTTAAGAAAGACCCAACTGTACCTCGCATGACAGGGAAGGATTATTGAAACCTTTTCACTACGATACGTAAGGTATGGTAAGGCTGTATGACAATATTACATATTGTCAATTTGACCGGACAAATACATCCAAAAAACTGTGCCTTTTTATGTTAGGCAATTGCACTTTGTACAAAGGGGACACCATTTTCTACACCCTTACCTATTTCGAGTTGAGACAGCGTTGTGTATCGAGGTATTCGGTCAGAACTTACAGAACAATCGGAGACCACAAATAAATACTCTAGAAACTTTAACCTTATTGCTTTTTTCCGAGAAAAGAGCAATGCTTATAACGTTTCTTATAATTTTAATCTTGAATTGCAGCAAATACTATAGGATCTTTTGCATGTTCTGCTGATCGGAAAATTATTGCTGATTAATTCTCGTCCAACAGCAGAGAACAATCTACCTTTACATACAAAAAGAAAGAAAATTACAGTAACATTGGTTTGCAGCCTAGCAACAACTCCAAGTCATACCATAGAACCATATAATTACCCTGAATTACTTATAACGATACATGTGTAAAGAGGTAAAGAACATTTGCACTTAGTCGAAACCATAGAGTTAGAAATATAAATAGAGGGAACCTTAGGCTATTTTGTTGGAGAGGAGAATGAAGCCTAGAGACGGAAGGGACGAGGCATTTCAGCCATATTAACTGGCCTCATATTTAGAGACCCTCTTTTATGAGTATTGCCTCTCTGAGGTACACTCATCCTCCTGTCAAAAAAGGCAATCCTCACAGTACTCGGTATAGAGGGACTCTAATGGGGCCAGACAAGATGCCTGCCGATGAACTGTAATTTGGTTTCATGTGACGTCATGTATGTTCTCTATTTTCTTCCTAACTCTATGGTCGAGACTTTCGCGGACTTTCCACAGACTATTTTCATGTGATATTACTGTCGGTTTCTTCTTATTTATTTTAGTTCTGTTTCTTTCATCCACAATATTTAGGTCGAGTATCAATTATCTGAAATGATTTCTATATAAAATGTTACGTTTCTTTTTAAAGATATGCTGAAGATAATTTTATATAAAATATTTTAAATAAATTGACACATTAAGCGACGTGTGTGTACATTGGAACTTCTGGAAGCAAAGTGTGACGGTTCGGAGTAGCTCACATCTTGACTCAGGACCGCAAGTAAGAGGAGAAAAGGTGCACATACCCCGGGCTCTGGAGTTGAGGCGCCAGATAATAAAGGGTCTTGTACGCTTTTGATTCTTTCGAAAGGGAGGCAGAATCGGATTTTGTCCACCGTTGCAAAAATACAAGCAGGTGCCATGAGTAGGCCCCGGATTCTTAGATCTTTTGTCCTTTTGAACATCCAAAGCTTTATCGGGTTTTATATCTTAGTCTTGTTATTACCTACATGTAATTGCTTGCTTGGATAATAAGTACAGTGGAGATAACTTTTCTTTAAGTTTCAATAATGTCATTTTAGAATATTCCTTTTTTTGGAGCGTCATTTCATTAACACCCCATATATTTTTGGAATTTGATATCAGCATATATTTAGAATAACACACTATTCTTGTACACTTTTGAAGTCTTGCTAGTGGCCTATAGCAAGTTATTAATGCTACTACACTGATATTTTATAGTTTAATGAAGGAGTAACTCCCTTTCTCTTGTTACCCTTTCAGATCGAATATCATTTCACCATCTGGGGAAGATTGCATGGGGAAAGTGAAGGTACAAAACGAGATAAGTAGAAAAAAGAAGAGGAGTGAACTTGTTTTAATTATTGCAATAATTGTTTATTGATTCCTGATGCAATATATATATATATTTTTAATTTGCTCAGTTCTGTTTTTAGTTCTAAAGATATTAGGGCTTTTAATGCAGTGGCTACTTTTGTTTTAGAGGTAAAGGTAAAAGGTAACTATTGTGGTTCAAAAGTTTGAAAGTAATTGTTAATTATCTTTTTGACATATGTTTCTTTCTATTTATTGTCTATTACTGTATGCTTATTACTTGGTATGTATTTGACCATTTAAACTACCTATTAAATAGTACTTTGTACACATTATATTTATATTTGTTTGTTGTATGAGGGGCAGTCAAATGAAAATCGAACACCCGTTACAAAGTGATAATATAATTTGTTCTATTCAAAAGTAATTGCCAGAAGTGTTAATACATTTATCCCACTGGGAGACGAGACGATCAATTCCAGTCTTGTAGAAAGAGGTAGGTCGCTGACGGATCCACAACCTCACTTCCTCGTCCGACTGAAACCGACGTCCACGAACGTCTTTCTTTAGGTCGTCAAAAATGTGGAAGTCACAAGGGGAAAGATCTGGGCTGTACGGAGGATGTTGAAGTGTTTCCCAGCCTTCACATTCCATCTTCACGTCGCAAGCTGGCAGATTTGATGTACTTATACGAGATACTTAATGGGAATCTTAGAACTGAAGAGTTAGTATCTAAATTTTACTTCCGTGTTCCGTTGCGAATAACAAGAAATAATGACCTACTTCATTGTGCCACGCCTAGGCTAAGCATTCTGCAGCGCTCCTTATTCTATAGACTTGTAAATATGTATAATAATCTTGATTCAAATATTGACATTTTTGGAACTGAAAACTCTTTCCATCGAGCGCTAAATATCAATATCTGAGTTAGTTGTTCCTCTTGTGTATTATAATCGTCATGCTTTTTTCTTTCTGCGTTATCTGTCGTTTTATAATTTAATTTAACGTTATTTAGTTCGTAGTAATGTTATTTAGTTTTTTGCAATGTTATTTACTTCCAGTGTAAAATGGAAATTCCAGCTGTATCTGAAATTTAATAAATAAATAACTATTTATTACGTAATTTATAATGTGACTTTCCGATTTGAATTTGTTTTTATTCGACAAAAAGCACTCTGCTAGTATGAACTGCCAAATTAATCATCGGAAACATGGATTTTTCTGCTTAAATAACTGCCACATGATGTACTACAGTCCAGGAAAACTGAATTCTCTCTCTCTCTCCCTCTTTTTACATTCTTTTCTTTAGTTCGCAATGGTTCGTGGTGTCATCAAATCTTGCAATATTAATTTAACTCATTTCCCGACGTCAAAACATTTTGCACAGCGACGTAAGTCTGGTGACAATACAATTTTCCGTTGTTACTTTCATATATTTCTATACATTTATATGTTTTAAAAGCATATTTTAATATTTTTAATACAGACTTCTGTATCCTAAAATGAATACTAACTAGCAAAGATATGGGGTTTTGCTGGTTGCCGAACACTTTAGGATTTGGTTCACAAATCAGCTTAAAAAATAATAAAAAACTTTTAAAAGAAATTCTTTCCTTTTAAATGAAATTCGATCTCATATACAGTCACTTTATAAATTCTTCAATTGGCGCGCTCCATGTTTTTTCTTTTTAGTCATGCATAAACAAAATTATTTTTTACTTTTTAGTACGAACTTTTAAGGAAAGAATGCCATTTAAAAGTATTTTAATTATTTTTTTCTTTATCTTTTTACGATGCTTTTTACCGTTAAATTTTATTGGAAATACTTTAGTTGGCGTATTTCTCAATAATCATTATGTCTCAACGAGCCTTGTACCAATATTCCTGTTGGTTTGCATTCGGTTTCTCTTACTGCTACTCAATGCTTGTGTCACAAATTGGGCATTTAGATGATTTTCAGATGAGGGATGGACCTTTTTAGAGTCATTTTTGTTATTTCTAACCTAGACGCCCTGTATATTGTACAAACTATTAAATTCATTTGTCGCTTGTGAAAGCAAACTTAACCTGTGCACTAGTATTTTAGGTTTTTACTCAAAGCTACCCTATAGCACAAATTAAATATTTTTGGCATTGTACATAATGTCGTCTAAGTTTTCGGTTTTGTGATGTAAATTGACTGTTTAAAAGCTTTAGCAAGGAAATAACATGTATACTGTTCTTGACCCTGATATTTTTAAGATGTCATAGAAATACAGCTTTTTGGTCATTGTAATTCAAAACCTTAACTACATTACGTCAACTTAAATTTTCTGTTTTTAAGAAGTGCAGTTATAGACTGTTTGGGACCAGCTCCAGTTTACAATCGTTTGAGCTCAATAAGAATATTCAATATGATTACTTTCTTAACTTTTTAGTGGCACTTTAAGCCCTCTCACTGTTTGTTTGTTTTCTGGCCCATTATTAAATGTATGCCACGAACAGTTGAAAATTGAATTACATGCTGTAACATATTTATGTTTTTTTTTTATTTTTGTTACTGAATAAAAATGTAAAAATGAATTGATAAGGTGTCGACTATAATTTCAAACAATGTATTTCATTCGTAGTGCCGGTAGAGTTCTAGAATAGTATTTATTTTGAGTACAAAGATCTTTGCATTGTATTTTCGGTCTATATTTAATAATGAAAGTTTCCTTGACCAGGCTTAAGAGTTATATCATTAATTGAATTTAAAACATTTTTCCTTTATTATTTTTTGTGAGTACACAGTACAGTGATATTTTTTTAAAAGAAATTCTTTTCCTTTTTGACATGAATATTTCTCTCTGTGTTTTAGATTTTGCCTTTTAATTTTATCTTAAATATAAAACTACAGCAGTGCTAAACTTTCGGAAGCGACTCGGTCTCTTCTAATAGAAAGTGGTAAGTTAGAACATTCGTAATGTTGTAGGCCGAGGTTCAGTTGCCAGTTTTTACCGTGTAGCATTAATTTATTTTCGAATGGCTCTGATGCAGAGGCGACGTTAGGTGACCGCGGAGGTCTAGGGCAATAATAACCCCGCGGGGCCAAAGTACAAGTAAAAATCGCTGAGCGCCGAAATGTTACATCTAAAGCCGATAAAGCAGTAAGCAACTTCCCCCTAAATGCTTCCTCTCACTTCTTCCTTTCATTCCTAACCCTAAATTTATTACTAAATATTATCTTTTTAATGAACAACGGTTTCTTATGAGAAAAAAAAAATCCAACATAATTTATTTAAAGGAAGTACAATATATTTAAAAACTGCATTGCTAATTACAAGTGCTTCTTTATTCATTTCCATTTCACATTACATTTCGCATGGAAACTATACAAACTAGTTTATTTGTAAACATTTTTTTAACAAATCAACTTTTATATCATTGAGTAAGAAAAATATCAACTCGGAACGCGGGGCCTCCCTAAGCGCGGGGCCTGGGGCGGTTGCCACAGTTCCCACCCCCAAACGCCGCCTCTACTCTTATGAAATAATACGATTCTTTTGAGACTTGAAGCGTTCCGAGTCCCAGTTGGGTAGAGGTATTTCTCGACACAGTGAGATATATGTATTTTGCCTTCGAGAGTTTTCTTCGTCAGTACACCGAGGTAAGCTGGTCTATTGCGTACTATTAATACTAATAGGCTTATATAGGCGTAATGGTAAAGAGTGAGGTTTCAGGTTAGTTACTATGGTTGGTAGTTTGTCAGATAACGGGCGACCGTTTCTCGCGGGCGAGCAGGTCTTGATGAACACTGTAGTTCCGTAATAGGATGAATATGCATATATATCAGTTTCGGAAGAGTATTGAACACTGGTCCACCAGTATTTATTTTTCGCGCGGCTCGTATTAAGCGTGTGTTTCTCTAACACCGTTTTCTTAACTGACGTATTTATTATTCTACGCATGTTAAATGTTTTGCAGGACTTTTATGGCTTATCTTTAGCACACAGACTTCATTTTCATAACCCACTTAGTGTTTCTTTCTCTAATAACTTTCTCGACACTTTAATCATCCTTCATTGTGTTCTAAAGAAGTTTTATCCTGTCCTACTGCACGTAGTTTGGTGTTAGCAACATCCAACCTCCCTTTTTTTTTTTTCAAGGTCAGCCATAGTGAAGCAGTAGACTTCATATATGTCTTTCTTTCCTTCGTTGCATGCTTAGATGTGTTTTCCTGTAGCATCTGAGCTTATTTTTAGATTAATATTATATTTATTTGGACATCGTTGTGTCCGGTTGTCTGAGAGTCCCAGTGGATTTATCTGGTTTTGATAGGTGTTTTAAGTTTTCTGCTGGGATGACAAGCGACGTTTCGTGGTGTCCAGCGACTTTCACCAGGAGGCACGTTACAAATATGGCATGATACAGTCGAGATAGTCTGAGTTGGAAACTGCTGGGTATGCCTGCGCCTCGTTTTGGTGGTTACGTAGTAGTAGTATCAGTTCATCCCATAAGTAATGTCGTATACTTACATCGTGACGAAAAGAACAACAACTTACCTGGAACACTACCGTTAGTCAGGAAAATAGTCTCCATCGGACTCCAAAACACTCTGCCACCTGTCAACCAGTTGTTGAACCCCCCGCTGAAAGATGTCACCGATTTTGCAGGCAAAGAACTGGGTCAGTGTTCGTCGCACGTCATCCTCATTTTGCAGTGTTTTACCGGAAAGAATTCTCCCAGCCACATTCTTCGATCTTCGCACAGTCCTTCATGCCGTGCGTGGGCGCGCGTTATCACCGTGGATGAGTACACTGCGATTAGCCAGAGCAAGACGTTTATCCAACCATGCAGTCCGTAGGCGTTCAAACTGCTGACAGTAGACATTTCCATTGATGGTCTGGTAGGTAAAAATGGATTATTCCACGGATACCCACCAAACACTCAATATCACTTTGCAGGAGTGGAAATACCACAGTTTCTGTGCCCACCTCCCTTTAGGTACTCTCTGCCGTTTGCGTGTAATGTTATGGTATAGAACCCATTTTTCATCCTTTGTCACCATTCTGTACATCAATGACTCACGTCTGTGACGGGTAAGCAGAAAACTGCAGATGTCAACTCGCTGCTGCTTCTGTTGAGGCGTTAATACTTAGGTACCCATTTTCCGAGTTTCGACACGTACCCAAGGTCCTGCAGAAGACACTGAACCAGTGGCGTATCCTGACTTTTGAGGTTGGGCATGCAATGTTATTACTATTATTAGTAGTAGTATAAAGAATTATGTATGGGAACTAGAGATGACTTCCATCTGCTCTTTACAATCTTGCAATTCCCTCTCTCTTACTGTCATAGACCTCGAGAAGTTCGACACATGATAGTTTCACAGGTGATTTACAAGTGTTTCAATCGCATGCCAGTTTTCATGCGAAAACAAACCGAAAAGGTGATAATTTCTTCTCGTTTTGCTGGTAAATTATATTTTCCTAGAGAAAAAGAATAGGATGGCGCTGTAGGTATACAGAAGACATAGAAAGCAAGAAAGAATTTGATCATCTGTTGCCGCTCACGGAAATTACAGCTGCCACTAAGGAGGAAGTAATTAAGTTACTTCATAACTTTTACCCTTTTCTAGATGAAAGGCGAAAATAGGAAGTATCCTCAGTAAAGTCAAGAAAATATGAGTATATAACACATTTAGAAGTTTATCTTGTGATTTTTCTGGAAATTCAAAAATCCACACATATTCCACACAGCATTCCACTCCACACAACTGCCAAAATTACAAACATTTTGTGGAATTCCACATACATTGACAGCGCTACAACACACACACTCTCATTTAGATGGCAACTATGCTGAATGCAACTTTTAGCGCTGCATTCATTTTAGATTTTTCCCGCGTCTTTCACCCAATAAAACACACGTTTACAGGCAAGCGGACGACAAAGATCTTGAGTAGACGCCCACATACATAGACGAGAATACTGCAGCGCCACGCGTGAACAGTTTACTAAACTACTTACTGCCAGCGAGTGCCAGCTGCCAGCTTTCTTATAACGGGTTCTGGTCTAGGATATCAGGTGAAGCTTCGTTATTTCTCAAAATCTTTTCTGTTTTCTCCTTGGAAAATAATAAAATAAATAAACTAGAATCCGAAGGCATGCAATGCATGCCTTGCATTCATGAAGAATACGCCGCTGCAATGAACGGTCGAGTGGGTGATATGGAGTTCGCTGGTCAGTTCTTCAACAATTTGCATTGGATTTTCCTTCACCGCTGCTCACAGGGCATAGTTGTCCAGCTGCACATGTATCCCTTTTCGTGGTTTATCGATGAGGCTGGCGTCCCCAGACCGAAACCCTGGAACCACATCTGGCACATCCACTGCACCCTGACCATATACGGCGTTGATGTTTCGTGCCGCTGCGCTGGCTGAATGTCCCTGGTGAAATTCATACAGCATGACTTGCGGTGTGTGGTCCTCTGACACTCCAATGATCAAACACAAGCTACACTTCCAAAACGTGGAGTAGTCCGTTCTCCTTCTACAAACTTCTGCACAATCAAGTACCCTGTATGCCCCAGCTATGGCACGTGCCGTCTACTTCTCTATTCGATATTCAGATGGCGTCATTGCAACGGTCATCGTACAAACGACATTACTTATGGGATTAAGCTGATAGTTGTATCTGTAGTAGTAGTAGTGGTAGTACTTTAGCTAGTCTTGTTGGTAAAATAGACATAGACAGAAGTGAAACACATCCCGCAGTGTCATTCCTTATCAGCAGTGTTTCCATTGTAATACTGAAAAACCTTTGTATTCGAGAAATACCGCTACTACTCTCACACAAAGCTTATAAGCTCTTCGAAAGGGAGTTTCTCATTTTCGATACGTAACCGTGTAGGCAGTCTACAGATAGAGGGAAATATTGCAGTAAGTTACATAAATGAGTTTTGAACATGAATATTCAAAATTCGTAAATTTTCTTCGACTCTGGCAACATTTATTAAATGCTTACCTGAATGATGATCGATGTTTCCTTGATTAATGTTCTAACATTTTCTCAATATTTCAGCGCAAGAATTGTGTTACTATACGTTTAGTTCACTGGCTAGGTACTATAAAATTATGGGCTAAGTAACTTTTGAGACATTCGGTATATCTAATTAGGTACCCAATCTTTCTTCATGAACATTTCAGGAACTTTAAAAAATTACACACAACATGTACATTGGACTACGTCAACAGTCCTCTACATACTTATATCTGCTTGCAAAGACAGTATTGGTGTTTCACAATTGCATCTAGTTATAGATCCCTTATATCTAGAAGTGGTTTTACTGAAACACAATTGGAGTCAAAGAGATATAAGTATGCAAATATCTTATAATTGGTAAAAGGAGAAAAAGAACAACTTTTTAAATTAATTTTAATTTTAATGATACTCTACATAAAATTAGAAATGCATTATGTTATATACAGATCATACAGCAACGCACATTCATAGCTTTGGTAGTGATGATATCAGATATGCACACATGAAAACGCTCCAATAGACCTGTAAGATATAAAAAAATACAAAACAAAAATGCTAGCGATTGAATTTAATCAGATTTTTTCACTGTTAAGATATTAACACTACAATATTTGGTGTCCATAGAGAAAACTTATGGCAGAAATTCACGGTAAGTACTAACTACAAGTAGTAATTTCGTAGAGTCAAAAAATATGGAACACAATTATATGGTAAACGGAGATTAACAGTCAGAAAATTATATGACAGAAGAAGGTAGATGATTAGGCGACGGAGACTTACGTGACACAAGAAATGGCAACAAATGAAATGGCGAAAAATTAGGTTGACATAAAAATATCAGATAATTAGGCGATAGAGAATTAAATGGCGTAAGAAATGGCGGAAACTTGGGTAACAAAATATATTGCGAATATTAGGCCGCGAAAAAATTCGTGACAATAAATGGCGGGAATTAGAGGATAGAAAATTAGATGACGTAAGAAATTGCGGAAAATTAGGTGACGAGAACGGGATTGATCAGTCGATATTAAGTAGCTGGAAACTAGGAGGCAAAATAATAACCCTACAATTTAATAATCATATCTTATTTTCAACCAAATTGTTTTCTATTTTCGTTTCATTCACCTTCTGTGTTTTCCCAAGAAGCAGGCTACACAGCGTTAATTGTGCTACCCATAGAAAATAATAATAAGCGATTACTAGAAACTCTCATGTATACCTCGATAGTAGCGACAGTTGCGGCCAAACCTGGTGCCTTCAGTTTCTAACCAAGTTTCTAAAGGATATGCAATTTTGCCAAGAACATGAAGCCAAACGTCACAGCATAGTCCCGTCCATTAGCCCACTTACTCCAATCAAGAACATTGTTTTCGGCTAACAAAGATGGCAGCAAGCTTTCTAGTTGTTCGCTAGCCAATCAGGTGCCTTGGTCGATGCTCAGTTGTTTCTTGGCTTCATTCTTTCTCTGCGCGAGATAGCTACAAGCAAATCCTCTATTAAAACATCCTTGTTTCTAACCAACCAACCGTCATTCTTTATATATTTAACTGAACGAAAAAGAAGCAGAAGAACTTGGAAGTGCTTTGGAAGAACTCTTTTATCTTGTACAGACCAAAATGGATATAAAGTCAAGAGAAAAGAGAACTTAAATCTTAAGTTTAGAAGGCAAAAAAGATAAAAGAGCAATCTATTTCTAAAGAATAAAAAAGACTATAATAAAACAATATAGAATGTAAACAATATTAAATTTATTAAACATATTTTGTGAAACATAATGACTATTATGGTCGAAAACTTGACAGCCAATGAAAATAATTTCCCGCCAATGGCATTTCTCGGCTGTATCATGTGATCTTAGACTTGTGCTGGTATCTGACGAGTAGACCGGAGGACGGGAATTTGTGTATATTATGCACACTATATCAAGATTCACTTATTTTCTTTGGTGCTACCATAACTGAAAATTCAAGATCCAACCATTATTGAAACGGATGTAACAGTAAGTTATTTAAAATAATTGGATATAAACATTTGGTACCTAATTACTTAGAATTGACTTCGTGCTAGTTCCCCTCGCGTTTGCAGAAAGGTCACAGTGTTTTTGAAATGCATCATTCTACAAATTGCAAAAATACACAAATCAGCTACCATCGTCAAGAATGTCAGGAATAGTAGACTGTGAAACTTGAAAATTCTTACTCCTCAGCGAGTTCAAATAAAGTAATTTCTGTGCCTCGTGGGAAAATAGTATCAGGTCAGGATGAACATGCTCGGAAGTATAAAATGCGGGAAACGAATTTGCTGATCACAGTAAGCATACTAGGGATTGCTGCTTCGGATACCCTGGAACCTCACCCTGTCTGACGACGTTAAAAAAACATCTCTGGTGTTGCTTTAAATCGCACTGGTCTGAAATTATTATATCAAGCTGCACTTCAGAAATAGCTGATAAGGTCTACAAAGAATGGGACATATAATTTCATTATGAAAAAATAGAAATAAGCAATGCAATTGCATTTCTTTGCAATGGCCTAAAATTGTACATGTTAAGAATTGTGTAATCTTCCATCTTCTTCAGCATCGCCTTAAATTGTCTGAAATATAGCACGTCGAGTGGATGAAGGTAAGGTGTACACTCAGGTGGAATTATACTCACCGCATGTTCCACATCTGTAGGGTTTATGGCATCCATACCCATTCTATCAAGGCATATAACGAGAGGGTCAGCCAACAAAAGAGATTTCTTTGTAACATGTGGGAAGAACAAACACATCATGAAAACTCACGTCATTATTTTATTCGTGGTCAGGTGTTATTTCGATGTTCAATCAGATTTTTTTTTGTTTCAGCATGTGTTTGGGTACTGCCATGCCATCAATGTGTCTCCTGGTTAATCCCTGTCGATCTTGGAGAAACATATCCATTAGCAGAAAAAGGGGTTAGATATTATAGGAATGTATTGTGCTTCCTCTGTTTATCACGTTACGACACTGATTTATGCTTCGTCCTTTTCTTTCGAACAAAACGAACCCTCCTTCATTGTTCTTCGACAATTATAACCAGAGGTACGTTCATTCACGAAACGTCGGCAACAATTCCACAAGACTTAATCTGCTAATGGTTCAAGGTCTGTAACTTACGATGGCAGCCGTTTCGTGTAGTTTTGCAGTCTGTAGGATGAGATCTTTCAAATGTACTGCAAGTTTTCTGCAATCTCGAGGGAAACTTGCGCGAAGTCCCTTATTAGTCAAATCCGCTTCATAGGCAAGAACGGCTTTATTTGGTGTTGATAACCAGCAAGGTCTCACTTGCAAGTATTTACTAAAATTGTGTTTTCGTTACCAAAGTATTTACTTACATCTATCAGAGTTACAATTTTGTGATCATACTGTCTTCAACGTTGTTGTCTATCGTGTCCTTCGTCCTGGGTGGATGTTTTGTTGTATCTTCGGCTTCGAAACCTTTGTTCACTCTTCCTTGGTCCTTTTCCTTCGTCGATGAAGGAGACCTAAAATATAGTAGTTGATCACATCAGATACGTTGAACCTTCCCTAAATAAACAAATGTTTGCCAAATAACCACGACTTCAATCAAAGAGAATTCATGACTACAATACAAGCATGCAAATTTGACCCCACAGCATGTTAAAAATACAAGATGTCGCTGATAAATAGTTTAATAATTCCAAATGTAGGTAAAGCCCTAATGGTATATAGGGTAACTACGCCAGTAGTCGATCCCTCCAGTAGTCGGTCATTTTCAATCTTGTTACCAACCTTATCAGCAAGATTCGTCGGGCCAGCTTAGGGCCAACGGCGGACCAACTGTTACGTGGTTGGGCCACCGTCGGCTCTGCGCCGGCCTGACGAATCTTGATAATAAGGAAAAAGAAATTGTGTAGTAAATGTGAGAAAACAGCCCAAATTACAATTCAAGGAAGAATCAACTAAGTAGAAACGTCGTATAATACTTGAACGTTGTGACGTCAGATCAAGAGCCAATCAAATTCCACGTTTCATGCAGAAGCTTGTTGCAATAACTTTTCACTTGCGTGCAAATGGAAGTGCAATATAATTAAATATTTTTTTTTAGTTTTTGGCGCATTTTCCAGTAATTGAGGTAAGTAATGCTTATTTCAAGTTTCTAAAACAGTGATGTTTAGTGTGCGCATCGTTTTCCTTTGAATTCCGTTTGTTTGAAGAAAATCACCAGACGAAAACTAACATCAAACCGCAACACGTTTTATTTTGTAATCGGTCAGACGCTTGCGCTACGAAAAAAATCATCTTGTACAATATTGGTGTAAATTTATCTATGTTCTTTCAACTATTCATTAAACAACCTATACTACAAAAAACTTAATTTTGTAATTTTGTAGGTATTTACTGGAGATTGGAACCTACTGAGGAGAATTAATAATTTGTTTACAATCATTTATAATTACTATTGTGTCTCGATACTTTGAGTAACTAATTTGGCAACCCTAGTATACTACTAGGATAGGTCCAAGAACCTTACGAATACAAAACCAACTATATCTTTTATTTCTGGCTTATTTATTATTCTAAATTTCATTGTTTTACCATACCTATAATAAAAATGAGGTAGCATACCTTTTGATGCAAGGCATATAGAAGAATTTTTGATCCAGTGCAAAGTTCTCAGCTTCTTCAACAGTTTGTGGAAGGTTTTGATGCACTGTCTCGGGCAATGCTAGGGCAACACAACCACCAATTATCCCTAGTCCTCCAAGGATAACAAAAGGAAGATAAGTATATAATGTTCCCTACAAAAAATAGAATCATCAAAGTTTTTTCTTTTAAATAAAAACGCTGTAAAATGGTCCACAAAGTATTATACAAAATAAGTTAACAGAATAGGTAATTTATAGACAAAGACGCAGTTATTTATTCTAAACCTCATAGTACATTCTGGACATCAGCACCAGTGAGCTCTAATTAATGTGCTGGAACGCTCGATTAATATCTGAGGTTATTCACAGGAGGAAACAATTAAGGTTGTTTCGCTGTTTTTCGATTTAATCCAAAAGGAAACCATCGCGTAATCACTGTTTTGTAAACTTTCAGGTACATTTTGGTCTAACTTTTCTCATTTTCACATACACGATAATTACTCACCCCACTAGCACACATACGTGAAAATACGTGGATTAAACGTTAGTACCGAAACATTATTTTAACGTTGTAAATGTACCGAAATGTCCGCCTGTTCAACGGTTTATTCGACGTTGAATAATGGTTGAAAGCAAACTAGTTAAAATCAAGAAGCGGACGATAAAGTTGACGAAAACAGAGCTTGGTTGCTGTCTACTGCTATACACATATAGTTGCACTTTGTCTAAGTGTCTACAGGGACGGATTTATCTGTCTAGGCGCCCTAGGCCCATGACTTCTAGCGCCCCTATCTTTTCCGTTCCACTTATCCCTCCCGTCCTTTTCCCTTTCCCACCTTCACAGTTTGACCAATTTACTCTCATCCGTCCTCTCGTCACTTAATAATGATAGTAAAGAGAGAATAATTATTTAACTCTGTTAATTTGGTTATTTAAAAAACACGGTTCAATAATATTACTAATAAGAAATA
>JAGDQP010023907.1:12074-24753 GCA_022664845.1 Lepisma saccharinum | reverse complement strand
GGAAAGTGGATATTTTAGATCAATGACGTATTCTTGACTGTCCTGGGAACAACCATACACTTTATTTTGACTTTCCAACCAACATTCGTAAATTGCCTTTCTCTGTATAGCGCCTCAGGTATTTGATTCAACAGTCTGAGCGGTTCTGACATCTGAATTTCTTTCAAAAGCGGTTATGGTATCTGAAGATACGTAGATTCACATATGAAAAACATTTTATTCGAATATTCTAATCTAACATTCTTTCTTAAAATATATGATTGAATGACCCAATTACGCATGTTTCAGTTTCACATGTAAAGTGTGAAGACGAATGCTAATAAGATTTCTATCTAATAATACATTTCTTAAAGGAATTCTCTTCAATAAGAATAGCTGTTTTAACAAAGCGAATTGTCATATTGCTCCTACACGTATAACAGTATCTAACGTGGATTTAAACCTAGAAAAACATCCACATACAAGTTTGTTATGTTTCAAAAAGAACTGCGCAGTCGGATTTGAATATAATTGCTTGCGCAAGTATTATCAGTCTGCTTTACTATTACTAACTGTCACGATCAGTTTGTAGATTCGCTCAACCAGGAATGTTAAATTCTTTCGTTTGATATGGCAAAGTTGTAGTTAGAGTTACTTTATTTTCAATCTGTTGTTAAAGCCACCAAACGGCCAATTTTGGAAGTACAACTTTGAAGGAGAAGTGGCTAGCTTTAAGACACTCTGGATTTTGGTATAGTAGGCGAAGCATGTGGGTAATCGCTAATGTTATTTATGCAGTATTTAATTGGATTTGTATTCTCGAATTGGTGTTACGTCATGTGAGAAGGATTACTACAATGAAGTCTATCCATTTGCCTAGATATCTCGTTAGGGATATAACGGAAATAGATTATTTTATGTTCTGGGTGTTAACGACGAATTACGTTAAAGTGTGAGTCTGCTTTTTCTTAACGTTGAGGTTCGTGTGAAGTATAGATTTTGGGCTATCAGAGTGTATATTATATATAGTAAGCACACTTTCTTTATCTTCAGTATAATCGCGTATAAGTTTGTGATTTATAACAATATAGAATTTAACTGGTGGAGAATTTCCAGGTTTTTGTATCAGGGAATTTCCAGTAGCCTACACTTTACGTTCCGTCGCCAGATGATTGGTAGTTTAGTTTGCATAATTTTTCTATACTTGTTGTATCATTTAGCTAGGATTCATGAAAGTGGTAACTTTCAGATTTTCGTAGGCGATATAATTCACGAACTGAATAATTTGTGGGAAAATCCACGTGAGACCACGTAGCCGATTGGATCTCTTTGTGTGAACATTTATAAGTATATTTCACGATGATTACATGATATTGTATGCTCTAATATTGAGCATGTCTACTTTAATTTTAAATACGTCGTTCTTTCGGAATGAAATATAATTCCCAAGACCAGTGTGAATGGGTTTGAACCTTATTCGAGACCACGTGTCTTTGAAAGCGAAATCTGCCATTGCGCAAATGGGCTAATGGCGTCCTTGTTCTTGCTTTGTTTTTACTATTATCTTTGGACTACTAATAGATCGCAAGGATACATGGATATAATTGCTTGTTGACATTCCTGGAGTAAATTTAATATTTAAATGCTATATGGAAATTCCGCTCATGTTAGAAAGATTCGAATGGTAAATACACATTAGTTTCTATGAGTTGTATTAAATGCAAACTGTATGTTCAACTTGGTTCTACTGTATTCAGATTTGAGTTATAGAAGTATTTGATCTTATAGAATATCGGTTTAAAAAATAAATGTATTATTCATTACAAGTTGAGAATTATTTATATAGAACTCTATGCCAATTTCATTGTTCATTACATATTTTTATACAATGGGAATTCATGCATTTCTATTCAAGGTTTATTGACATCTATACCTATGATCCTCTCGCGAGAGCAAATTATTTGTGGGGTCTTGTATGAGGGTTCCACCTATGTGATAAATCACTAGATACATTTCTTTGCTGTGTGACATTTTAAGTTAACCCAACAGGGAAGGGTCTTGTTATAAAGAAAAAAAACACTTAATTTCATAAATTTTCATCCAGCGGAGGGGTAGATGGAAGGAAGTGTGTTAAACAAAGAAAATCCAGATTGTAATATTCTGAACAATTTGTACCTTAAATGTGAACCTTTATATTGTGAAATGTTTGTTTGTTCAGAATTATATTCTCGCAATGTATCAAGCAAGGAGAAAGGAAATGCATAATTTTGAGCATCAAGGTCACGTTCTAGAATTGTTTCGTATCAGTAGAGAAACATGTTTTGTTTTCTACAAAGATTATAACTGTTATGTTGAGTTTCTCTTATACTTTGATTAACTGGTTTAAAGAAACGTATTTCACTAAAATGTCTTGTTTGTGGGAAAGTTCAGTTTGTTCAGGAAATTGGTTATATTTCGTAGTATTATACAATTTAAGTGTGTTGGTTAGTAACATGAATCAAGTAACTGAAATGAGTCATTTACCAGTTATGTGTTCCCAACCTGGTTTTAGCAGACGCTACGATGAAGCAGTTGGCTCAACGCCAGTAGCCAAAAATTTAAATGTCATTGCTTCTATAGCTGATAGAGTCCAGCAAGAGTACCAGGTTATAATGTCAATCCTCAAGTTAACATTTCGCGTGAAACATTGGTTATAGTACGAATAGGTGAAAGTCAGTCACGATTCCTGAACATGAGTCATTAAGTTCTTGATCATTCTATAGAGCATGAATTTTATAGAGAAATTCAACATAAAGTACACAAGTCCGTGCAAGACTATCTATTGAATCAATTAAATGTAGGGTCACGTGGTGTTCCTTTAGCTTCTGATATTGTAAACAAACAAAGGAAATCGACAGATGCTCAAGATAGTTTACAGTTTCCACCAGGGGAGAATGGCCAAGGTCATTTATTACACACAGGAGTTAAGGAAAATAAAGTTTGTGGTAGGTTAGTCAATCGTGTTGCTAATGTTCAAACGAGTACAGCAAACAACAATTCATCAACGAATGCGTGTTTTCAACTAAGTTGTTGGACAACGCTACCTCCTAATCTTTTGAAATGTTTGTGTAAAAGATTCCCGTTTATAGTAGGAACGATGCTTTGAAGTTATTTGAGCTTTTAGTTGCTGAATATAAAATATACAGCTAAATTTATGTCATTACTTATGTTTGTAATTGGTAAAAGTACAGGTTAATTAAACTTCTTAATATGATCGGAATTGAACCTGATTGGTTGTCCAATTCACGTAAAATATTGTGTAAATGTCTATCCTCTTTGAAAGTAAAATATATTAACAATTCCTATGTGTGTAGTGTGCAGAGTCGAAATGAAACTCTCATAGAATATATGAATGACATAGCTGATTGTTACAAGGTGATGTTTGGCTCGTTGACCCAATCGTTGTTTATAGATATCTTAATGATTGGAATGAATCCCTCGAGTCGATACGGAATTTTTCAGTATACTCTTCCTAATTTATTGGAAGTATTTAAAGAAGCATTGATGAAATATGAAATTGTATTAAAGGTTAAGGATAAATACGACAAGTGTTAGTAGAAGAACGAGGAAAAATACACTGTTTCACGTATGCAGGGAATCAAGCTCAGAAAAAATTTCCGCTATATAACCATAATGTCATCCCTCAGCGAGCGACAGGGCGAGTCCCTCTTTCAGGGACTAAAATATATGCTCAGAATCAGTTCTCAGCTAGTAACTAATATCAGTAAAATACCAGTGATCCAAATGTTAGTCGTAATAAATGTTTTCGATTAAGCAAACACGAAAGGAATGAAATCATCTAACCGCTTTGCGGGAGCGCAAGTTTTGGGAAAGAGTGTGAAGCAGTTGTTGATACATGCAGTTCCATTTCTAGATATTCACAACGATTAGTAACTGAACTTGAAAATGAAAAGCGGTTGGAATATCGAGATGGATATTTTAAAGGACAGGGAATCGAAAAGTTTGAAGTGACTTTAACGAAATGCGTATTTCTACAAGCTCATTTTGAAAAAAAAAATGAGTGCTACGTGGCAAATCAGCTTAGCCCTGATATACCTATATGTATTAATTTTGCTGAAACTAATAAGTGTAAAGTGTAGCACCCCACCAAAACTTTCTCTCTTTTGAATGGCAAATTTAGACATTTATTTCAAAAATGTTGTGCCCTTTATCGCTTCTAGAACTACACCCAGTAATAATTTGAGGTCTGGTGGAGCGGCGAACTGGTTAGTACCTACTTTGAACGACGTTACTACAGGGCCAACAGAGGCAAACTTTGAGGAGAATCCTCCTCCATCAGAGGAGGATACCAGTAATTCCGAATCGGAGTGATGTATCCAGTTTGCAGATAAGGATCTACATCAAACTAATGCCGGTATAGTATCAACGGAAGGATCGGTATCAACGTCAACGGATCCATCGTTACTGGAGATTGACCCCAGTTTTACAATATAGCAACACGTTAGTACAGGACTTTACTGATGTATTTACCGACCAGCCTGGAATAGTGAAAGACTATATATTAGATCTCAAATATACAGAAGGTAAAAAATTGCGAATCCATACCCTATGGCTCGATCTGATCTGGAAGCCTTAGATCCGATAGTCGATGACTGTTTTAAATATGGTATTGCGGAGAAGAGTAAGAGTAGTTCGGCTTCACCCTGTTTTCTCGTTAAGAACAAAGAGAAGATCAGACCTGTGATAAATTTAATGGAAATCAACAATCGTGTGATGCACACAGTACAACCAATTTCCAATATGCAGGATGTCTTATCGTATCTCAGTGAAGGTAATATGTACTCAGTTTTGACGTAAATCAGGCCTACAATTCCGATTAGCGAAAGATCTCGTAAATTAGTTAAATACATTTTCAATTCGTCGAAGACTTTTCAATTTTTGGTACTGTCCATTTAGATTAGCTTCCGGATTATTTGAATGTTCCGAAGTAATGTTAGACATGTGTTATGACTTGAGGAATGAAGGAGCTATTTATATGTGACGATATCATCCTATTGTTTAAAGATCTCGATGAACATAAACATAAACATAATCTACGTCGAGTGTTTGAGGGAAAGTGAATTACTCTCAAACGGAAGAAATATGTATTTATGCAGCGTAAGATTAAGTATCTAGGCTTTTCCATCCATGACGGAAACGTGGAAATTGACGAAGACCGTTTGCAAACATTTATGGTACCCCTGCGTCGAATACCAGGCGAGGATTAATGGGCCTGCTTGGCAAGTTGGGCTTTGTATCCAAGTTCATACCCAGATATCAATATGTTATCGCCCCATTAAATATTTTACGAAGTCCTAAAAGAATTGTATGAAATCGTTCCTGCGCGGATGGCCTCAGGAACGTCAAGTACCTCTTCCGAACAAACACAATACTGAAACCATCCGATTATTGCAAGTCTTTCATAGTCTTTCATGCGGACACATATAGTAGATATTGATCCACTATACCTGTCAATAAGCAACCCGAGCTCAAACGGGTCGCAGGAATAATGTGTTCATTCAGGTCAAGTTTTGAACCAGGTCTCCTGTTCGAACCTTTGGATCCGGTATGACCTTACCTTGGTCCCTATGACCCGGATGGCGAAGCAGGGATTTAGTTATTTCCTTTTTGTGCACTGTTGTGTTTAAACAGTCGTTCTTCCTGAGGTGACCGAAAGCGGGCGTGTTATCGCAAGGGCACGAAAAATACGACCCCGGAAAGTTCCTAACAGTAGTAATGAAATATGAAAATAGTCTCAAGTGCTCGGAAAGAATAAAATTTCGCCGGTAGTATGGAACTATACAACTCCCCCTCGGAAAGGTACGAATTTTCTGGTCAACGTATTAATAAGTATAAAATATAAAATATTTTAGAATTCCGAAAAATAATTTACCAGTACATAAGCTTAAGAATTTCAATATTGATCAGTGAGATCCACAGGAAAAAGACCAGTGACCGGAGGAAAATTAGACGGCCGGGTCATAATTAGGTCGATTCAATAATAATGTCGCCGATGTAAGTCAGTATGATAATTTGTGTGAGAATCGAGACCCGAGTACTTGGGCCAAAACCGGATTATTGGGTCAAGTGTCTAATCGGATCACTTCAGGTTTGGGCCGCCCTCGATAGGGTCACCGGGTAAATAGAAGTGAGATGGTTTCACTTCATATCTGGAGGCAAAAGCTATAGGGGTAGCATCCTTAAATTTAAGAATATGTTCGTTGGTGTAAACGTAAAGTTCGGATTCCGAGCGTCTCCCAACACGATGAAATATCTAGAGACTTCGTGTCAAAATGAATGAATACCAATTTTTCTTGAACTTCGACCAGGAAGAACTACGTTGTTCAATTTTATAGTAGCTTATTGAGTGTTCTAGTCCAGCCTTGTATCTAGAATTTTGCAACCATAGTGGATTTCCAGAAACATTCTGATCTTGGTAACCATGATATTTGATTTCAGCTTACTTTTTGAGTAAAACCATCCAAGTTGTCTATAATTCTCCCAAAATGCCTATTGGAATTGGCGTTCCTGAAAAAATCGACCAGTCTAGTTGCCCACAACGATAAATTCAATTTCCAGATTCTTTGTTGATGTTACTGATTGCGATAGTAAAGTCTATGTTGATTTGATTCTGGGATTGTGCATCGTTTTGGATTTTCATTGATCTCCTTTTCTGATTGCAACGAGGAAGCGCGTGGTTTATATGTACCTTTGCAAAAGCGTTTTTTGATATTGGTTACCTTGGATCGCGTTTGTGCCTATGGTGAAATAGATTTATGCACGCTTCCGATAATGATTTTTTGCTTTCGTCTATTGCTGCTGGTGCCATCCTGAGAGTTTGCTTGATACTACTACCTTGGTCGTCGTCAAAAGAAGACAGAAAATTGTAGATGGATGTAATAAAAAGATGTACTTTGTCACCGTGTGCTTCACCGAGAGTTAAATTGGCGATATATCTCAATAACATAGCAATCATCCTTGGACACTGGCATACTACCTACAACCATCAATAGAATTCAAATTCAAGAATTCAAATTGGATACTGGATAAAGTGTTGTTAAGATGGATTTCGGGATGATGAGGATAGTGGATCACAAGGAATGTTCCTCAGAGAGCTTTCCGAGTATCATAATACGTTCCTCGCGAATAGGCGGCCTAACGTTAGAATCTCTCTTATCGGAAACAGGGAATAGAGACTACTAGATCATCTAGAGAAACAGTCTGATGTGAGAACCTCTCAAAAGACATGAAAGGAAATGTAAATCAATATAACCACTTAAGTTAAATGCTTAGCGGTTATATTTAGTAGTTCAGTCTGATAGTTTCACACCCCGGAGGGTCGTCACATAACATCGTATAAGTTAAAACGTTCACTGAGATATTAAGTGGAATAAACTAGTAAGCATACTCATCTTGATGTTCAAATAGTCTTTAACTTGGATATCATTTATATTCGATTAATACATAAATGTTTCTTATTTTATCTTGATAGTACCAAAAGATTTAGTTTGCGAAAGCTAGTAACACGCGCTCCCTATTTGAAGCTTCTTGGTGTCAAAATCGTGAACCTGCATAAACACAGTTACTGAATACTAAAATGATTATAATAAATGAATGTTACAATGTGCAGATAGATGGCACGGTTACAATACGTAAATGAAATGACTTATTGGTAGAGCGTAGTACAACGTTTTAAAACTCAGAAGAACAGTTTGCTTGTATAGAGACAGACATCGTAAACCTTTAATAATCGCTAAAATTGCTATATAAAAACAATTGAAGAAATAACAAAATCAATATAGGCAAACAAATAGGACTTTGCAATGTAAAAAATCAAATAAACGAATGAGGATTCTCCCAGAATTGAAAAACAAAAGGGTTCCTTCTGTTTGAATTTTTACCAGTTTGAGCCCCTTTTGAGCGGAAACTTACAACATAACATTTTGAAACTCATATTCAGACTACAAGGTGTAGTACAGTGGTAATCTTCTGGCTTGACAAGTTACGAACCTCTGATCGATTCCCTGTTCACCTTACCTTTTTTTCGTATGCTAATTACCTGTAAATAAAAACCCGCACAATTGGAGTGATCTTTCTCTTGAATGAGGCTGGAGAATTGCGAGGTGTTAAATCATTGGTTGTTATATGTATTTCTTTCTTATTTCTCTCTCCTCTTTCTGCCATTCATTTGTCTTTTAGG
Source organism: Lepisma saccharinum (assembly GCA_022664845.1). Lineage (NCBI taxonomy): Eukaryota > Metazoa > Arthropoda > Insecta > Zygentoma > Lepismatidae > Lepisma > Lepisma saccharinum. Next base: position 16,535 of record JAGDQP010023907.1, on the reverse strand, counting down.
GCTTTGTGTCTTTTGACAATTATGTCATTTTCTCTCTTTTTTGGGTATATGTGTGTGAGAGGAGAGCGTGTTTTGTATATTCAACGATTTTATTATCATGATTATACTCTTATCTTAGAAAGTGTTTTGATTATTTTAACTAAGCGTTAATGAACATAAATTAACACAGAAATGTTCAAAAATTATCAGATACGAGAAACTATATGTATATTAATCTAGACCATTTTCATTCTTGATATACATGCTTGCATTTTTATTCATAAATCGCTCTAAAATTACAATACACTAACATGAAACAATTTCATGGAACGAAGTAACTCCATAAATGCTCTTACATACACAGTGAACCCGAAAGATGTGGAAAAGCTCAGGAGGTGATTCCTGAGATCAAAACAAGTAAAAAGAGTCCTTTGGCAAATTTTCGAATTCCGTTTCGGGTAAGAGACACAGGGTTGACAATTTGGAATCCAAAATCGAATTTTGACAATCGCAGCTTTGCAGAACGATGTAGACAACATGCGGAAGGTAATTCTCGATATAAAACAAGAAGGATGTTCCTAGGTAAACAAGCAAAAAGGATGTAGGGGTGTCCGGAGGTGGGGGAAATTAAAGTCAGAGCGGTGTAGGTCGGATGACAAGAACAACAGAAGTGGCGGTCCTGGACAACGTGAAAATGTGCGGTGTGAGGCTGGAACATTCGACAGCGTATGCCAGCCATTGATGCGAATTGTGAACGCTTGCATTGAAATACATGAGGGGATTTTCAACATTTACTGTGATTAAACTGGAGATAAGTAAGCTACTGTTGTATTGTGCGTATGTTGGCTACAAAATTACTGTTACTGAGAGCGAAGTGCGCATTTCTGACCATCGTTACTCTACAAGTTATCATTCAGACTCCGCGTGTGTCGCATGCCTTCGCCCTCCATCTGTGTGACTGTTGTCCTTATCTTTTCAGTTTTTCGCTTTATGAGCATTCGTCCTATTTGTTCACGTAACCTGTTAATACGAAACTTGCGTCCGAGGAACATATCGTTTCGGTCAGGCGCCAGGACCATACACTACCAGGCTGCTACTGCTATTGATACACCTCTGTCTGCGAAAATATGTATGTTCGTATGCATATTTTTGTTGTTTGGATCAGCTCAAGTGGTTTGTCCATATCTTTCGAATCAGTTACAATCACCAAAGTCGATTTTGGTCTCCAAGTTCGCAACCCTGTTTCTCTTAAACGAAGCGAAATTCGAGAATTTGTCAGATATTGTTTTCTTATTTTGATCTCAGGAATCATCTCTCAAAGATATTTTACATATTTCTGTTCAGTTACAATTATCAACAGTAGATTTAAGATTCCAAGTTGGCAACCCTGTATCTTATACACGAAACGAAATCCTATAATTTGCCAAATAACTTTTTTTTTATTTTGATCTCAGGAATCATTTCTCGAAGTTTATATACATCTTTCGGGTTCACCCTGTATATCTAAATATAAGTAGGTTATATGTGAAGTTTAATGAAAATGGGCTAGATAAACATATATAGTTTTTCGAATTTGATATTTTTCGAACATCTCTGTGTTAATTTTTCTTCGTTAACTAAGTTAAAGTTCCAATAATCAAAGCACTTTCTTAGATAATAGTATAATAATGCTAATAAAATCGTTGAAGTTACAAAACGCGCTCTACCCTCACATACGCATAAACAGAAAAAGTGAGAAAATTACAAAATTGTCAGAAGACACAAAAATCCTAAAATGCAAAAGGATGATAGAGTAAGAGAGAGAAATATAAAAGGAAGATACATAACATCCAATGATTTAACACCCAGCAATTATCCAGCCTCTTATATATATTAGAAATGCCGTATATAATTCTATTCCGACAATAACAAACAATTATATCGTGCAACATTTTAGTTAAACTCACGAGTGCGTATAACAGTATCATGCCGAACGTGATGGTTGTAATATTTAGCTTATTATAACCCCTAGCTCTTAGACTGTTGAAGGGTTACCTATAGTTAAATTTACTCTTCTATCCAGCGTGACAAGAGTTTTAAGAAAATACACTATAAAAATTGTCAACACTAGGCACATAGCTTCCCTATTGTCCTTGCGAGTCCCATACATTGATGAGTTATGCCTTCATTAATTTATTCGACCATAAATTGGTTCTTAACTAGAACTTTTACGAGTACGTTTAAAGTATTATGCATTGAACTTTACCTTTGAATTGTCATGTGGGTGCATTATCTGAATATACAATCCTTTGTTCTCATAACCCAGATTATATGTCTTGAAACTGTAAACACTAGAAAGATAAAACAAATTATTTTTCTTTAACTGCTACACCTATATAAATTTCGTTACAATTATCATCAATTGAATGGTATTGTGCAATAGCATCATGAGACAAAGTATATCTTAAGATCACGATGTATTTAACTATATATGAGACTAAGTACAAAGTTTGAAGATACATTTGCAATCTTATTATTAACATTAAAAACTGAAATGTTCCTTTTAAAAATGTTACCAAACATGTATTTCCAAACTTTAACAATCATACCGGTCTGTGAGAACAATAGCAATACTTGGTTTCGTAGTTTGTAGCCCTGTTTGACTTAGATTCCTCTACGTCTCACCAGCGTCCTCCTCTATCCTTTTCATATAAAATCTGTTTATGCGTTATTTGAGAGGGTGACTCGATTGTTACAAGTTGTTTTTCAAAACACTGTCTGTATTACATACCGGACATTACAGATTACCTTTGTCTCAAGCTATTCTCTGGTACCGGATATTACGTTGTACGATATATACGCTATTTTGATAAGTTTTTGAAAGCGTATAGCTTTTGGTTATTCTAGCTATTACTACTGTTTTTTCGGAGACATATTCTTCTGGAGACTTCATGGAACAAAAAAGTACAAGTAAAAAGTTTCAGTTAGCGATAGACAATTTGTGCCAGTACATTGTATCAATTTCTTATTAGATGATGCACAACTTATTGAAAGTGGCAGTTGAATAAGGGATACTACGAACGACTCCGATGTTGACCCGGATTTTGTACTTTCAGAGAAGCAAGGACCCAAGTGACGTTGATGAAAGTGAAGGTGAAATTAAAAAAAGATCAGAAAATGTTACGTGAATTACCAAAAACACTAGACTACTTATTAATAATAATAACCTTCCTGAGTATATAGTAATGTTCACTTCTGTATGCGCCTTGATTGCCTCTGTAACGCTAAGTTTATATACATCTGGCGAAGTTAGCCAAGAATTTGTTATTAGCTAAGTAGAGCAGTATAGCAATAAAGATTAAGATTTGTATTTTCCCTCCACCTTTTTATTATAAAATACAAAGTCGATAAGTTTAAAAAAATATCCTCCTGTATAAAACTATTGAGAGTTAGATTTGAGATAAAAAGTAGTTCCATTACTTTTTCTATTAAACGTCTTCTGTATTGTTGTTGACGTTCGTCGAGGCAATAGAGTGTTACCTTACAGAGAAAGGAAGCTTTGAGCTCCGAAGCTGGTTGGAACTATAATGGTGTTTAATAAGACCAATCTCATGGCAAACTTAGAGGTTTCGCCTATTTCGTAGCAGGTAAAGCGGATAAGATAAGAGAGATAAGATAAGTATCTTCCCAGACGACAAAGACCTCTCACAACTCCGTTGATTTTCTTCTCAATGGAAAGAGGACTCTGGTTTCCTTCCTCCCACAAGAAAAATCCGTGATTCTACTTTCAACATGCACCACAACGTTGAGGTAAATGAAAAAAAGAAAAGGGCAAGGATTGTATGATTTACAACAAAACAAAACGTAATGTAGACATTTTGACATGCATTGAGCAGTGTATGTGTCTAAAAGTATCGCGTTAGCCATTGGCAGTAATTCTAGACTAATAAACGTAGCCAGTATAAATATATTAATACTGTGCATGCGCTACAAAGACACTATAATCATGGCACTATTCTAGTTTACTAAGGATCTGGCCAAAGCTTTATATGAATACCATCTCAGGGAGAGCCTAGTCATGCCAAATCTACGACGAGAAACGAAGGAAACCATCAAAAGCATTCTTGGTGAGAAAGGAGAAGAAAGCCGTATATAATACAACCCTAGTGACAATATGGGTAAGTAAAACATCTGGGAAGTGTCATTCAGTCAAGGAACGGAAGATTCAATACAAATGCACTGTATGCAGTACTCCAATCTGCTTGGAATCCAGCAAGAATGTGTATAACGCCTGTGGTAAAAACTGAATTTAACTAACTTTCATTATTGTTAGATTAAGAATATGTCAGTATTGGTACAGCAACAAATTGGTAAACGGAGGCACAAAATATTTGTTAGTGATAGATGTTACTCCATCACCCATCACAAGAAAAACTAAATGAGCATGAAGAAGATTGTAAAATATTTAATGATGTATTAAACTTAAAATGTCTACTGAAAATA
>JAGDQP010023907.1:0-11674 GCA_022664845.1 Lepisma saccharinum | reverse complement strand
AAATAAGGATGGCAACGCACCAACTATCAAATTTCAAAAATATTAACATAGAATGAAATTACCCTTTGTTGTTTATGCTTTTCAAGAAAAATAACTACAACTCAACCTGATTGAAAAGAATCACATACTATGAAATATCAGAAACATGAACCAAATTTCCTCTGTTAATATAGAACTTACTGTAAGGGAATATATAAAGAATCATTTATATAGAAGTAACAGACGTTGTTGAAAACCTTGTGGAGAGAATCAAATTAAAGGCAGAATAAACAGATCAAATTTATGATACTGAAATAGGTATGCGATCTTTAACAGACGAAGATGACACACTATTTAAATTATCTAAAAAATGTGCATTATGCAAAACGAAAAATTATTATAAAAATAAAAACGTTCGACATGATGATCATTTAACAGTAAAATGTATATCCTCCTTATGTTTTAATTGCAATAAATAAATACGGATGCCCAAATGCCTTCTGGTATCTATTCATAATTTCAGTGGATATGACGCTCATTTATTTGTTAGAGAGTTGGAAATGATAAAAAATAATTATACTTCCAAACAATGAAGACAAATTTATATGTTTGGAAAATGTATTAGAAACTATAATCCAGATGATGGAATTATTTTAACGTTAGCTACGTTGATTCATTTCGATTTATGATATATTCATTGACAACACTAACTAAAAATTTATGGAAATCAATGTATGACAAACAAAAAGCATAAGATGTTTTATTGGTAACAATTGTATTTGAAACATTTAGAGAAACATATTTAAATGCGTACGACCTAGATTCAGCTTGTTATTATAGAGCACTAGGTTTAAAACTGACTGCAATGTTAAAATGATATAAGTTAAATTAGATTTGTTAGAAGGTTATGATATGTTAATGATGATTCAGAAGAAAATACAGGCTGGAATATTTCAATGTATGAAAAATATGCTAAAACAAATAATAAATATTTGAGGAAGAACATGCCTCACCTAAAGGTAAAAATTATTTAATATATTTAGCCGCTAATAATTTATATGAATTGGCAATGAGTCCATAATTACCATCTTCAGATTTTAAATTGGTAAATGGAATATATGAGGATATTTAAAATATTCCAGATTATTCTCATGTTGGATATATTTTAGAAGTATATTTAGAATATCTTAAATATTTAGATGACTATCACAAGGATTTACCATTTGCTGCTGAAAGTAAGTTCTCGGTTTAAAGGTTCAAAAATTCCGAAATTGTTACCAACATTGTGTGATATAGAAAAAAATCATTTTCATTATAAGCCATTAAAACAATGTTTAGAAACTGGATTAAAATAAAAAAGATTTATATATCTATAGAATGTAAAGATTCATATTTGTTGAAAGGATATGTACATTTCAATATAGAAATAAGAAATAAAGCTCAAAATGATTTTGAAAAAGATTTCTTAATTAATCATCTATTTAAACCCAGTCTTTGGCAAATCAATAGAAATATATGAAACAGGATGAATATTAGATCAATATATAATTCTGAAAATGACGTACTAGTATTTAAACCATATTTTGTGACAGAACTATACTTAACGAAAATTTAGTTTTTGTTCATATGAATAATATTACAATAACTATTTGTAAGCACATTTATGTGGGAATGAGTATTGTAGATATATGAAAGACTTTATTATATGATTTTAATTATAATACCATGAAATCGAAATATGGAGATAATACTGAAATGTGCCAAATGGATACTGATGATATAATTTATGATATTAAAACATAATATTTTGATGAGGATATGAAAAACATGATAAATTATTTTGATACGAACGATTATAAGAAAAATATAACCAATTTAATATTTATCAAATTAACAACAAGGTTTTAGGTGAGATCAAAGATGAAACATCGGTAAAATAATGTCAGAATTTATAGAATAAAGAACTAAAATATTTAGTTCAAAGGTTGAAGGTGGAAAAACTGAAAACAAAGAAAAAGGGGTTAAAAAATAATCAAGAATGATATAACATTTGATGACTATTACAGTTGATTATTTGGAAATAAACTAGAATTTCGAAAATTGAAAATTATTAAGAGTTTCAAGGATGGAATATTTTCTGAAGAATTTAATTAGAAAAGGTTATCCCCATTTGATGATAAAATGTGTACTATAAAATAATATAAATACATCATCATCGGGCTTTATAAATTATTATTTAAAATATTACTTTATCTACCCAACGATTATAAGAATTATCAAATCCTAACCATTTAGGAAAATCTTAATTGCCTTTCTTTCTCAACATTTCTCAACTAAATATACATCAGGCAATTTCGTTTTTAGTTTTTCATCTTCATAAATTTTCCCTTAATAATCTTATATATCATACGTTATTGGGTTAGAAAACTTATTGGGGTAAAATACAATATCAAGTATTCCATAAATATCATTTGACCAATTTAGTGTATAACCTTTTTCAAATATTACTCTTGTTTTGCTAATTCTAACTTTATCGCCAATTCTAAATTTGAGTTTATTTGAAACTTTAATATTTATTTGTATAAATATATATTTTTTATTCTTTTCAGATAGAACATTTGGTTTCATATTTATTGTGCTATGCTTTGTATTATTATACTCATAAAACACATCCTGAAAATATGAACACATTAATAATTATTTAAAAATATTTTTTTCTCCACATTTTTGCTTTTAATGTTCTGTAATCGTTTTACATTAGCAGCCTTTTGCCTGAATATGTTGAGTAGTGATCAATAGTATACTTTTTCATTAATTCCTGACAATTATATTTACAAAATTATTCTTTAATCTTCTGTTAGCAAATATGTTGGAACTCTATATTTTAAAAAAGTGTCAAAAGCTTTAGTAATATTAATTCCTGTTTTGTCTTTTACTAGAATGGACCATTCAAATTAATCAATATCATTTGGGAGATATGTGTAACTTTTATTTATTTTTATATTATTTTCAAAGTTCCTGTATCCATTTCTAGTAAATCAGCCTGCCATAAATCATCAGTTCACTTTGTAATTATGTTAGATCATTTATAATTTTATCTAGCTGATTTACGTAGTCCCTTAATAATTCCATCTTTAGTGTTTATTTCATATTTAAAATGCTAGACTTATTAAAACCACAAGTGATCTTAGCTGATTAAATATACTCAGCTAACTCCTTAGTATTATCTAATCTACGCTTTCAATTTAAATCGCTTTCAACCGTCATAACATAATTTTGTTGCATTATAGAACTGTGTGTGTTTGACAGTTGCTTTTTTTAAACTCTTCAAACAATCCGAAATAATAATTATCCTTTATTTGTTCATAACACTCATCAACAACCGATGTCATTTATTTGAAATGTTTTCCTTTGTGAAACTCAAGTTCAAATATATAAACTTGAATGTAGATAGAAATAATAGTAGATTCCATTGCAGCTAGTTTTTTGGATTAAATGAAACTTTTTCTCCTTCTTCAACTGAAATAAACATCGTTGCGTTGTTAAGAAATATATTTAATTCGAAAATACAAGGGTAGACTGTATATCTAAAATTTCAGCCCTATATGGAAACATGAATAAAAGAATACTAACTGAAACCTTAAATATTTGATGGCCACCTACTTTAACTTCTAATTTTCATTATGTTCATTATATATTCAACATACTCATTATGTTTCTCGTGGTAGACAATAAAATTAAATATATTCTATTTAGTTCAGAGTTATGCTAAAAGTCCAAAATACCTAGTAAGAGATAATGCAAACTTATTATGTATTTTTAAAGAAGATATTACCAATTTAAGACATATCTACGAAGATTTTGTTCGAAGTGATATGAGTTATGCAAATTCAAAGAGATATGTTAAAAGTGTTGGAATGAACATTGTGGATTTATTACAACTGATTTAATATCAAAGGTAAATAACGGAACATATTGAAATAAGATAAACAGTTTTTTAAATGTAAGCGGTTAACCTTAAACAGTAAATATTAAAATGTTTTATTTTAAATAAATGAATCCTTATGATATTAACATTCTCTAAACGATTTAAAATTAGAGGAGAAATTAACTAATATGCTTAAAGTAATTAAAGGAACATATGAAAACTTTAATAAACAGGATACAATAACTTATTGATACGATAAAGGGTGTTGTAAAATAAATGGGTATAATATATCTAACTTTGGAGAAGAAAATAACAATTTAATTACCTCAATAGTTCCCGTAGTTCATAAAACATCTACAATAAATCCAAATTTATCAGAATCGTCTTTTTATACTAGACCAATATGAGGTGAAATCAAAGATGAAGTTGAAGGAATATAATGCATTGGTGAAATTGCAAAAAATAATATTTAAATTCAAAAAATAGAAACATGGTACTTGGGATACGTGCTACTCATGGCTGAGACAGTAAAATTGGAAACTTAGATGCTAAGTATGCTCATAATAATTAATTATTCGAAATAAAGAATATTCAGGGACTAAATGGTTGTGAGAACATTGAACAAAAGGAAACCTAATCAAGATTTGATAACTGATGGAGATTTTGAATATTATACTGATGTTATTTTAGAATCTGCTGCTGTATTTGAAAGAGATGATAGAAGTAAAATAGTTAATCCGGATCGTGGTTATAAATATGCGAATTTTATTAAACCAATGTATGGAAATTACATAAAACCAAGTCCACCAAATTTTTGGACAGGAATTAAAACATATACACATACACCAAAATAATTTGTATGGATGCATGACATCAGAAAATTAGTTGATCGATTGGTTGTTTTGGGAATGACAAGCTGGGAAGTAGCTGGGAATGACAACATTTATAGCGAGAATTATGAATATGGTTAGTTCTAGATTAACAAATTTTATTCTAGATGATCGCAAAGGTACTGGATACTTAATTAAAATTATTAATATATTACCTCCTGGATTTTGGAATAATGAGAAATATTCAAAATCATTAATAAACGATACTTTAAATTTAAAAGGTATGCCTGAAATGCATATACCTGGGTATTAATATTGTGGCTCCTATACGAACCGTGAAGAAAGACTGAATAGATGTGATAAGAGAATAGATGAATTGGATGAAGCATGTAAAGGACATGCTATTGCCTATACTGAAAGTAAAGGTTTCGAAACACGTCATAAATCTGATAAAATATTAGAAAATTTTGCGTGGAGTAGAGGTTTTGTAAATGATGAAAATGTTCCAGAAAAATAGGTGCATTAAGAGTAGGAATTGTAATGAATTTTAAACACATATTTGTTATATTATTTTTTGGTAATACATTATAATCAAATCTGTAAATGTTAGTTTACTCCCAAATAATTACATGAATTAAAAAGTGATGATAGTCCTACTTAAGAACAACTGGGGAATTTTGTATTTTGGGGCCATTTTAGTGACTAATGGCTTCGGCCCGTCGCGAGAAAGCGAAGGTCCGATAAAAGAAACTCTACTGTCTTTCGGTTTCGACAAGTAATAGCACACACGCACACACACACACACACACACACTATAGCCGGGAAACCGGGACACGACGGGCAAACCGAGAATGTTACTCCAAAAAGCTTCTGTCACTAACTAATAGCAGACCCCTTCATTCCTCTTGCTAAAGCTTAATGCAACCGACCTGGGTACACTATTAATGTCAAATCTAGACCTTTACGTTGTGGGGCCTGTTAGTATACAAACAACTGCGTGCCCAACGAAAATGGATGAGATGCTCACCAATCCGCATTAGCAGACAGCGTGGTGAATTAAATGTATGTTCCCCTCCTTTCTTATCGCATGATGGTACAAATAAGAATGCCCGGAGTATGGAATGCAGCTGGCAACGGTCAGTCCTCCTGGAAGTCAGAGGGTCAAAATGCCCGGGTTTGCACTTTAAACTGCCATGATACCGACACCGCAACTCGAATGGACTTATACGCGACGACTCTCAACTGTCAGTCACTTGCAGAAGAGGACATATTAGAGAAATTGGAGAAATAACTTAGGAGGATTAAATGGGACAACTAGGACTACCAGAAGTGTGGAGGAAGAATGATGAACAGTTGGAACTACCTTCCGGGCACACGTTCCGCTTTAAATGAACAAAAAATAAAAGCCGGAAAGTGAAGACACGGTTCACGTAAATTGAAGGATTTTTTTTTATACAACCGCTCAAATAGTAATAAGGATAAACAAGAGATACAGTGTGGAAATTATTCAGGTATATGCTGCAAAAACGCCATATCTGGAGGAGGAAATCGAAGACCTATACGACGAGATACAGAAAATTTTGGATAGTAAAATCACATTATAAAATTGTGATGAGATACTTCAATAAGATAGTAGGAAATAAGCAGAGCAGTGACACAAAAGTGAGAAACTTTGGATTTGACAAAAGAAACATGAGAGGAGAGAAATTCTCAGAAACCAACAGACTGTTCATTTCCAATACATTTTTCAAGAAGCCACCCCATAGGAATTGGACATGGATATGCCGAAATGTCGATATAAAGACGTGTCTGTTCGCAATAGTTTCAAAATCTTAAGTGATCATAGGATGGTGAGATGTAAGCTAAAACTAAACATTAGTCTTGAGAGGAAGAAACTTGTCACAGGAAAACCACCAGTTTTTAGATTTAGAAAATCTATCGAAAAATATACAGACATTTGAGATTGAAATAAGCAACAGATTCAGTGCCTTGGAAGAGTTAAAAGACAAGGAAGATATCAATAGAAATGAAATAGATATTGTAGGCTGTTCGACCTTCGTGAAGCTCCCTCCCCCAAGGAATGAAAACATAACACAATAAAGTCCAATCGTTTGTGCAGATTATTTCAATAGAGCTCAATGCTTCACAAAATTATGCGACACATATTATTTTGTGTTGGGGAGGCAAGCATCGCGCTTACATTTACTGAAACTATAAATTTTGAAAAGTAGTAAATTCTTCGGGCTGAAGATTGCATTGAAGTTATCTGTTTGTTTTTAAATCATCGCAAATTATGGATAAACTAAATTTTGGGGCCATGTTCACACTTAAATACTCCGAAAATATTTCGAAACTCAATAATGTCAATTGTTTTATTCGTTTGTGGTACAAACGTTTCGTCTGTGCTCATTTCGTCCCAAAATTATGCAACACTCAATCGCGGAGGGAGCTTCACAGTAAATTTCCAGAAAATATAAATTTGTAAACACAATTGATGCGATTCCTTTCTGCTTTGTGTTGGAGATTGCACAAAAATCTTCCGTTTGTGGTTTGTGCTCAAATCACTGCAAATATATGCGATGTTAATAGTCTTTGGGAGGGTTTCATGCTGAAAGTCGCGGAACATGTGCACTTGTCAATAATTTGTAATTCTCTCCTTCCGAAATTCACCCTGAAATTTAATTGGTGCCAATAGTTTGTTCTAGCTCTGTGCTGGATAGACATAAATAAATTTGTGGGGTTCAATTAGCGGAATAAATATACATTAGAGTCTCAACTATCCACCCTAATGTGACGGAAGGCCAGGTCGGATAAAAATATAGCCGGAGATCCCTGAGTTCGATAAATACTCACGTCCTGACTCACCCATACCGCTCAGAAAACATTTTTATATCAACACCAGCTTTTATTATTTTTTTCAGACCTCCTGGTACAGGCCGAGGCTAATACTTCATAAACATTTCTTAAGTACTGTGACATGTGATTTAATAATTTATTACAGGAGAAGGAAGTCAAGAAATGAAAATACGTAGTACATAAGGATGTACATAATATTTTTAACGATAATTTTATAAAGTCTGACTCAAAAATGAAGGTATTCTTTATTCTTTAAAACCTGGTCGGATAGTACGGAGACCGGATAGTATTCAATTTTTGCACCTGTATAGTCCACGGTACTAAATTTTTCTAAGGGAAAATTTCATTATCAAATTGGAAGATCAATTTGGAATATCTGTATTTTCTTTGTGTCGGGTTTTCCAAAAACTTTCATTTGTGTCCAATCCCTCGCGAAAATATAAGATATTCCACATTTTTATGAGACCAGATTCACGCTGACATTCGCAGAAATTGCTAATTTCGAACCACAATATTTCTTCGACGAAGTGAGTAGAAAACAAAACGTCCTGAAGACGAATCTGGCAAAGATGACAGATAATACGTAGGATTCGAATTTTTAAACATCCCATTAGAGCGTGCTGCTCCCTTCCAGGGAATTGAGGATCTAAGATTTTTTCAACAAATTGAACACAAACATTTTTTTTTGCACAAACTTGACAAAACAGATGGACCTGAGTGGAGTTCCCTAAAACATATTTTCATCAGATTTGATTGTACCCTTTCCAATTTGTCCATATTCAATATAGTGGAAAGGAAGGTATCTAGTATCAGATCGGGCTATTTTCGTCTTGTGCTGTTCTATATTGTGACCCTCTTACAAATGAAACATCGTTTAAACCTTTCATTTTTCATATAAAACTTTATCTACTAGTCCGTAACGATGATTGTACCCTCACTAATTTTGTTTGTTATAACATATAGTATAGAGGAGCGTGTCCAGTATGAAATACCGACATTTTTGTTTTGCCCTCTTTTGCATTGTGCCCCGCAGACACACGAAACATTGTTTAAACTGTTAGTTTTCAAATAAATATTTAAATCCCGGTCCGTAACGATGATTGTATCTTCACTCGTTTTGTTCGTTATAACATATAGTATAGAGGAGAGTGTCTAGTATGAAATACGGCCATTTTTGTCTTGTGCTGTTTAATATTGTGTCCTGCAGACACATGAAACTTCGTTTAAACTGTTAGTTTTTTTTAAAAAAAATATTTAAGTACGAGTCCGTAACGATTATTGTACCCTCACTGATTTTGTTCGGTATAATATATAGTATAGAGGAGGGCGTCTAGTATTAGATCCGACCATTTTTATTTTGCTCTGTTTTATATTGTGCCCCGCAGACACATAAGACTTGAGTTTAATGTTATTTCTTGCAGGCCTTACTTTGGCCCACAACTGCAACTTTTCCAAGATGGTTCCCTTGGCCGATATCTGCCAAAAATGTTTTTTTGAAATTTAGTTATATATCCTGTTTTATCAACGGTGATAATACTCTCACCGTCTATGGTACTTATTATATACATTTTAGTTTTTTTTATCTAGATCAGATTATTTGGTTTGTGGTACATTACATTGTTGCCCGAGGACCCATTATTCTTAGTTTTTGTTGTTAATGCTAATTTTTTGATAGTTTTGGTCTTCACTTTGAATCTGCTAGCATATTGTTTTTGATGGGAAGTTGCTGTCCGTGAGTATATTGCTTATCTACTGTACATTTGTTTTCAAGATCTTTGCAAATTGTGTCTGACAATATAAATATTATGTTCTAGCACCCCTATATATTTTTTAAATGTTAGCAGATGTCTACCAAGATCAACGAGGTTAATTTAAAAAGTGGTTCTGGTATTTTAAGGTATGTAGGAACCCACATACGGAAAATATGTTGTTTCTTTAAATACTGATGTAACCAGTTTTTCTAAAATTGGATCATATGTCATGGAATAACCCAATTACGTATGTTTCAGTTTCTGGTATAACGTGTGAAGTGGAATGCTATTAACATTTCATTCCAATAATAATTTTTATAAAGACATTTTCATCAATAAAGAAAGCTGGTTTAACAAAGTGGATTATTATATTGCTTTTACACGTATTAAATACACGATGTAGATTTAAACCCACGCAAATCATCCACACACCGGCTTGTACTGTTCGAAACACATATAAAAATGAGAATCATTCCTGACGAAAACAGTAAGTTTGTTTTACTATTACTAAGATAAAACAATCTAATCGTCCTTATCTAAAATCACTAATGTATAAAATGGTCCACTTAGCGTGACTTAATCTACTGATGTTTTAATAACACAAATATTCGCACAATATCTCTAGTTGTAAAAGCAGGTCCTGGTTAAAACCTTTGCTTTGTAAACCAATACTACACGAACGTGGGTTCGAGCCCTGGTCAGGTCATGTATTTTTCCTATTGGTTAATAGGACAATAGTAAATTATTTTCATCAGGTAACAAAAGCATAGAATTTGCAACAAAGAGAGAGCGAGAGAGAGAGAGAGAGAGAGAGAGGAAGAAAGAGAGAGAGAGAAGCATTTCACACTCATGAAGATAACTTGTCTTCTTTACTGAAGAAAAGTCGCTCGTGGGGATCATGAACTTTGGGATAGTTAATTTGCTGTCTAGCACCTTGATCCGACTTAGGATATAACATCATTTATTGAATTTCTACTTAACGTTCACATATAATATATCGACGGACCCGCTCAGTTCGGCGCCTCCGTTTCGGTGCAGTAACGTTCTGGCACCGTAACGTTTCGGCGCCAGAGTTTTACCAAATAATCAAATAAGGGAAACTGTGACATTCATTTTCTGACAGATAAAATCCGACATACTTTCTCATACAGTGCGGGACAGTTGATATTTACTGCCGCCAAGACCGCTTCATGTTCGCCCAGTGCGACACCACTCGACATTTGTTGGAAGCGTCTATATGGTAACAGCGGAATTTTTCTTCACATATCTCAACGAAGACAGCGTGGAAGAAGGATTTGTTTGCCTGCGCGGTCCCAAGAAAAAATATATTTTCTGCAGCTTGCATCAATTTCGCCAATTCCAAAGTATGGATATAGAAGCTGTAAGTAATGTGAGTTGCTGGGAAGATTCAATACCCGTTTTCTCGGAAAATATGAACCTGGGGACTCTGATGGTAATGAACATTATGAATGCCCGCGAACAGGCTGAAGATGCAGGTAACCTTTATCCTTATTATAAGTTAGAATACTGTGGAAGCTGTGGTTAGTAAATGCGAGCAAAGCTAGTGACCCTTCGAAAAGGAAAGTTGATGTTGATCTCAGTGAACGTATTATTTTCGTCATTGAAACTGGTGTACTGATAGCCTCATCTATCGTAAATTCGCGATGTACGTTTGTATGGCCATGTGCAGCGCTTTAACGGTATTACAAAATGTTTCCGTGGTTCGACTGCGCAGTCAGGTACGAGAATGGGCTTGAGTAATGTGATTTTGAGCCCAAATAAGACGTGCAGGATAGTTGTTATATTTATGTGTTGTTATAAGTATAACAGAAGTAGGCAATTAAGCTAAATCAATTACCGGTACCATATTCATAATATTGCATAGGTTAGTCCAGGTGGCTAACATATTATAAAAATATTTGCAGTACAAGGTCAAAGACTAACGAAAGAATCCTCAGACTTCTTTAGGGAATCAGTTAGTAAATTATTATCAGATAATTTAAACTATACTGGACGATTTTGACACAGACGAAAAAAAAGTATTGTTCTACGAAGAAAATAGGGACACCTGGTGAGGGTGGCTAGTGGGTTAGTACTTCGTGAATGAGTCCGGAGTCCGGCGAATATATGTTTGAAAATACTGTTCAATACATATTTAGATGAAAATAGAAGTCAAATAACACAAAGCTGTGTCTTAGCATTGTTGATATTGACACGCGCATAAGGCAACCCGTCATTCTGTATAATTACTTTGCGAGCAGTAGTAGCAATTATAGGTTAGAACCAGAACAGTCACATCATAACAATTGCAAGACAGCGTTTATGCGCAA
>JAGDQP010023906.1:0-28592 GCA_022664845.1 Lepisma saccharinum | reverse complement strand
GAGATGACATCAGTTGAGCTAGTCCGGAGGGTACGCCGTACTCTTCACCTCTCACTACGTTATTTTATTAGCTACGCCACAACATCGTTTCCGCAGTATTAAGAGACTAACCCTGCTGTCACAATATGAACATTTACTAGTTTTGTTTGTTGCGATATACGTACTAGTTCAACAGAAGATAGATCATGAAGTGTGCAACTATACAGTAATTTTAATTAAAGGTTTTGTGTCTGAATGTGTTAAATACTATGGGGAAGAGATGCTAGCGTACAACGTATATTCACTGATACATTTACTAGATGATATTCGTGTGTATGGTTCATTAGATAAGTTTAGTTGTTTCCCCTTTTGAAAGCTATCTTCAAAACCTTAAAAGATACATAAAAAGACCGCATCATCCCTTAACAGATTTGTTTAATCGATTACTTGAGTCTAGAGACATAATATGCGATCCTGAAACACGTGATTCTTAAATCAGACATGAATAAAGTAATTATGCTGGTCCACTAGTGGAAGGTTTCTCCGAAAATCTTCATTTTCATGTTTGAGACATGTTTTCAGTATCTGTTTTTAGTTTTCCAGTTATTTTTCAACAATTATTCTTTAGAATAGTATAGTTCGAAACACGAATCGTAATTAAATCGAGAATAAACCTATTAGTATGAGAATTACATTTACTGAAATACATGACACCCACTTTCTCATCACCTTCATGGACTGAGAAAAAAAAGTTGTAATAAAAGTGTGAAGCTGGCAACACTGCACAACATTTTTGCATGCGTTAGATAGGACGCATCTAGCTTAGTCTCGTTTCAGTTGAACTAGAAGGAAGATGCTTCTACAATCGAATTATTGTGGAATAGAAAGTGTGTCTCACAGGTGTGTCTCACTCCATGGAACTCATGGAGTGAGACACTCTCAATCATCAACTCCATGGAACTCATAATCATAGTATTTTATTTTCGGTTTCCTATAAACATGAGAAGAAGCCAAACACTTAACACTTCATTCATGCTTCATTGTAGAATTCCATTCTCACTGTAAGGAACATAGCAACGAAAAAAGATTTTAAAAATCTGTCAGCTCCATGGACATCAACTCCGTTTTGTAAATGGAATAGATAAATAATATAGTATTGATCTCTGAGTGCCTCCAAAATTCCTACAAACGAACTTCTTTACAATTATTATCTTGGGTGGCTTCTCATTTTAGATATAACAATTTACGAAATTTAAACATTTCGAAATTCCGAATTTCGTCAAAAGTTAATAGTGTATAAAATTTCAAATGTTATAAGTGTAAGAGATTTTAAATGTTAAAAGAGTCTGAGATTTAAAAATCAAATATGCTTGAGATTTCAAAAGTCGAATATGTGTTAAATTTCGAAAGTCAAATAAGTCTGAAATTTCAAAAATCAATATTGTGAAATTTTGTATATTTTTAATATTTCAAATCAATTTGTTGTTATCATCTCTCCCCGCTAGGTTTCTTCGTGGAATGGCTATGATCGTAAGTATAAAATTCGTTGACGTGGACACGATACACGTCAATACATGACCTAAGATCCCGTATTGCAACATTTATGTTGATTGCTTAAATTACCTTGGGATGGCATACCATAATTTTAAATATATAATTTTCCAAAGTTCCGACATTTTGAAATAGCGACTTTCGTCAAAAGTCAAAAGTGTTCGAAATTTCAATGGTCAAAAATGTTTTGATATTTCAAAATTCTAAAGATTTGATATTTTAAACTTTATCTATGCTTTGTATATTTTAAACCTTTTGTGTTTATTTGAAGTATAATTCCCAACTTGGGGCATAGTAATGAAGACTTGACTTAACTTGAAAAAAGAAAACATGGAACTTCAGATTTGATTCTACGTTAGCTGAGGTTACGTCGGGATAGATTGCATAATGCGTCAAATATTGAGCACAAGCACAAGTGTCATGAGTGAGTACAATGGAGCAGCTCAAAATTTTAGTAGGGTTAGTAATGTTTAGGTAATGAGAAGAGAATGAAAATTACAAACTCTAAACCACTTTTCTATTTTCTTGGCATTATTTCCGCAGAGGGGTGAACTATCGTCATATGTACTAATATTCTACTGTTTTCGCTGTCTTGTGGTTCAATTTCTTCACTTCCGTTTTCATGTTACAAATTCGTGGTAAACTTTAGATGAGGGGAGTCAAATTTGTAAATAGTATAGAAGAAATGTAATGTTAGGAATTTTGTTATTAGTATTGAGTGTGTTAAGTGATGTTTAGGCCACCAAGAATGTAAGATTTACATGTAATATTTTCAACAAGTATATGTGTTGAAACTAGTGATGTGAACTTATGTACATATAAAAATTGGCGGAAAAACAGTTTTGTTATTTTTTCGAACTAGTTAAAGAGTTTTTGCTATTACTGGGCACCTAAAATTACTTCATCATTCGTGAGTAGTCAAAATTTATTTTTATGACAAATATATATTTAGAACAATAATAATTTTATTGTGACTCTCTGTAAAAAAAAGTAATTGCATAATAATATATTCAACGGATAGCAGCTTACAGTCAACATCGTATAATTCACTACATCGGAAGATGTAATGATAATCCCATTTTACGATCCCATTTTACACTGAAATATTAACATCAATAACACATTTATATTCAACGATCATAAAATTAACCTTTTTTACAAATAAAATATTAATTAAAAAAAGTATTTACACATTTCTTCTTAGCTGCTTTCGAAAGGCTTGTTCTGTGTTGAAAATATCTATCTCAGCAAAATCTATTCAAGCCCACAATACTCTATACATACAAAGCCAATTCCTGTTTGTAAGAAATACTTTCCTCTGTCTTTAACGGTTGCTTAGCCTCTTACTCGATCCGACAGTCAGATGTCGTTTTCGGTACTTTCATTTTTTTTAACGAGTCCTTTCATCAATTCCCATCACATCCGCTTATCTGGATTCGAATATCTTCTTTAGCAAATGTGCTTGTATTACTATATTCTTAAGGGAATATTTTCCTGGAATCATGGTGACTATACCAGTTCACTGCTTTGTTTTTCCATATCTCCTCAAACTGTAACGTTTGAATGAACTCCTCTGTGACTGGTGTAGTCAACGACCTACCTAAAGCGTTTGATAGATATTCCCACACAAGGACATTCTATAAACCCGAATTTGGCATATTATAATGTCAGATGTTCATACACACAAACTTTTCACGAGTAGCATTAATCCAGTTCTTTAAATCTTATTTCCCTTTTCTTGGATGAAATGGCAATTTTTGGCCCAAGCCCATCACATTTGAGGCATTACGCTCGTCCATAAGCACTCTTTCGCCTATAGAAATAGGGAAGGTAGCTATAGGCCAGAGCTATATTTGAGATACCTGACCGGGCTTTTCCCTGACAAGCAAATATACTGATGGGGCAAAAAAGAATTGTATACCGGTATGTTTTTCTTCAGTCATTATCAGCATGTCAAAGTATGTGTGCATTATTTTTACTCCCAAAGCAATTGTGCTCGGGTGGCCAACACTATTTGACATTCTAATCATGGTTGATATATATATTCTACCCTATTAGTATGTTTGTTTGTGAGGAAAGCTCCGTAAAACGTCAGTAAAGATGGCCGCTAATGGAGCTGCCCGATTGTCGTTTCTAGTCCGCTATGTTATAGGTACAAATCCATAGGAGCTACGTATCATTTATCTGCTGGATATAATATCTCTAAGTTGGATCACAGTACAGGTAAGTCTTTTTCATTCGGTCAATTTTCACGCATAACATTTCAACTTTCAAGAGTACGTTTAAATAAAATGATATATTGAGCATTTTTGGCTATATTGCTTTTTTTTTTTTTTGTTTGTTTGTTTTTCATATCATGATCATTAGGCAACATTGAAAACATTAGGAATAATATATTCCCGGTTAATAATTATCTTGAGAGGGAGAAAACTTTCTACTAATTGGGAATTATTTATTGCAGACTCATATGCTTGATTCTAAAATACAGTTCTTAAGAAAATACAAAATTGCTGTTTTCAAGAAGCTCAACCACGTTATTTGGATATAAACTGACAAGTGCATCACAAACATAGGTATAGCTGATATAGTCGACTAAAATATTGTTATGATTCGTTTTTTACTTGTAACTAAGCTTTCAGTTGTCCAAAACTAGGCTTCTTAGGATATTTTTTGTAAATAAAAGATGGACGACACATGGTATTTAGTAAAATAAATACATCTTTATTCACATTCATGCTTCTCTATTTACAATATACTAACAATACTTTTCTTTGCAAAAAAAAAGTAGTATATGAGTTGAACTCGTGTGTGCCTTATTTGTTAATACTAATACTGCTTCATCACCTTTCTCAAAGCGTAACTGTGAATGTATCAGAGTTCAAAACCACTGAATCTAAAATATTATTTAAATGTTAAGATGGGTGATTTATATTGGCGCTTGTTTGAAGTTCATTATTTGCACCATCGCTTGGTAAAAACGATGGATTGTCATGTCCTAACGGTATTTCCGCTTTTGAAACATCTTCAGCTGGCTGCGGTACATCCGTTGATGGAGTCTTCTTCTAGAAAAAGCAAGAGAAAAAGTTTCAAATCGCAAATGTAAAATAGCACAGTTGTCTTCAGATTCAAGTAGTTTAACTTTTGAGGCTCTTATTTTTCATACATTTACGAGATATAAATGTTTCGATATTTTCATTCCTTTTAAGCTGAGTACCGTACGTTGGTAAGCTTGTATTTCTAAGCCCTCAGTGCCACTATTTAACAGTACCATAACTTGTGTTTTCGAGTGCTAAAGCCAACAACGCAACGAAAAACTATGTGCATAACAACACAGTAAGGGATGCCTTTGTAAATAAAAATATTATCGAATTGCACACCAAATTCACCAAACGAGTGTCAGGTTGGTAATTTCCTGTCCCTTAATTTTATATCCATTTACAAAATAGTCTTACTCAAGTATCTAACAAAATTGGTTTTCCTGATATCTATTTTCATTCTATTTTCTACGCACCACTCGTCTATTCTATTTACATCAGCTTGCATGTAATTAATGTCGAAGTCGTTATTGATTGCTCCTAGTACACATTTATGAACATGTTGAATAGAAGTGGTTTCAGAGGAGACCCTTGAGGGATACCGTAATTTCTTGTGATATACAATTTCCAACCTTAACTTGAGAAGTTCTATTGTTTAAATAACTGGAGAACCATGCAATGTACACAGGAGATAATCCCAAGTTCCATAGTTTACCTATGAATATAGAATGATTTACACTATCAAAAGCGTTGGATAAATCAAAATATATAACATTACACTGTGATTGATTACTCATACACCTTGTATTTCACACATAGTTAGACTTAAGTTAGTAACTAACTAGGAAGTACTCGTAATAAATCCATGCTGATTAGCATGCAATTTTGATCTTAAATGAAATTATAAATGCTGTGCTCTTATGTTTTCGAACAGTATTGCAAAACCATTCAGAATATAAACTGATCTGTAATTGTTCATTCCTTCTTAGGGTCACTGTACTTAGGCCCATAATAATAATAATAATAATAATAAATGCAATTATGAAACATGCGCTTGTAGTTACAGTTTTAAAATATTTAGTCACCCTTTTCTTGCCGCATTTTTCCGAGTGATGTCTTCCACTAACATATCAAGATGTAGTGATCGTTCCCTTTTAATAAAAGCTCGTGCATCATCGAACTGCGCACATGGTTCCTAATTAGAGTAAGTTTAGAAGCTGATGATGTTTGGAGAGTTAAAAATAATTTTAGCGTTTGTACGGACTAAGTCCCTTAACCTAAAACTTAACGGATAGTTTCTAATTGTGGGCAGGGATGTAGAGGTTCCACACCACGGCTCCAGTGTTTTGATCAAAGCCTGAGACTCTACATACAGTTCGCTTGTGTTAAAGTCGTGGTCAATTGGGATTTTTATGAGCATTTTGTTTTGTAGGTAGTGGGAAATTAGTCTTTCCGAAAATCATTTATCAAGAGGTTTTTATTTGGTGCTGCAGAAGCAGTATTTCCTGCAAATATTCCTTTCACTGTTGAGGGAAAGACTAAAAATTCTATTTAAAAAAATGAAAATTCATATTCTGCGATGTTACTGCCATCTATGGAATACAAACTAGCAAAATATGTTTGCACTTTTTTTGTATTTTATATGGCTATGGAATGCGTTTATTTGTTTGAATATTTGTGTAGCAAAATAGAATAAGACACATTCGAGAATAAGACTAAAAATTACTAGAAATAATAAATATAACTTTTGCGACTTTACTGACATCCATGTGATAGAAATGTAATAGAATATGCTTGTATCTTCAATATTTTACACGAATGTGAAGAGCATATTGATTTAGAATATATGTTTATGGAAGTGAAAATGTTAGTCAGAAGACTACGATGATGGGATGGCTGCTATGCTACTGTCTTTTTTTTTAAGTAGTGCTTTAGCAAGAATGTTATCATTTGAAGGCAGACACTATACAATCTTCATTACGTTTAATACATTATGAAGTGTCTCGCCTCGTATGTTTTTTCACAGCGGTTAAGTATTTAAGTTTACTAAGAACCGAAGGGTTTGGTGTAAATTGAGGGCAAAGTTCATTTTATCGAATCGTTCAGAAGGTAGAAAAAAAAAAAAACTCAGTAGAAATGGCGTGATAAATTTGGTACATTGCAATCGCTGTTATTTGTCTCTGTGATTAACAAATGAATCTTTTTCATTCTGCCAAAGATACAGTTAATTCTCCATATACGGATGAAAGAAGCTGTGTTTCTTGTGTGGGAATTTTGGAGTTACTTTCCTCTCGCACCAAGATCTTAAGATCTCAATTATTACGATTTAGTAAAACCACCAAAAGCTAAAGTATCCAATTCTTACGTTTCCTTTTTTTTTATTCCGTGATTAAGATACTTTTTCACCGTTTCTTTATGTGTATATGAACATTGATTCAAATTTTGTTTTTTTACAATGTTAAATTTTATGTATGGTGGAGAAATGATAATGTATGATATTAAGGATTGTGAAAATATAAAATATATCCCCTGTAAAACCATCACAACTTTACATATGTCAAGTTATCTCATTACTGGGCTATTTTACAAACAAATGTATTACTCTGAAGAACAACCAAACCATGACGTGTGTGTACCTTAACAGACTGTTATATGTAACAGTTTGTTCAGGTATTTAGAAGTGAAAAATGTTAATTTCCATTAAAGTTAATGATTATTCTAATTAGAGCGAAGCTGTATGAATGCATACAGTGAATTTGCATACCACAGCCAAAACGAAATAAAAATAAATCCACTGTTGGATTTGAAATTGAAGCATTCCACCGAATAACGCTGTATGGTGCATTGTTGAATGTACTGAGACCAATGGAATCATGCTGTACGGAACATGACCGACATGTACTGAAAGGCTCATTTTGCCATTGGTCAAGACATGAAGGGCACTAGTATGCTGGACAACTGGTCTCTCAGCTGAACAACGCCTTATGTGCAAACAAGATGGCGGACCGCGGCAAAGTCACGTTAAGTCACAAAATGTGTCATACAGCCAAGGCACGAAATTAACTTTTGGTAACACTGGCCCACAGAGCCAGTGAAATGTTTTCTTCACTGGCTGTACAAAAATCTTACTGGCCCTTTTCCAGATCAGTAAATAGTTATGATCAGCGTCATTTTTTAGTCCATTTTATTATATTTATTTAGGTTACAGGCCTATGAAGGATACCAAATACGAAAGAATAATTATAGCCATGTAGGCCATGTAAAATTCTATGTCTAAGCAAACAAGATTATGCTTAACAAATAGGAATGCCTGATGTCTGAATTATCACACTTACTTTGTTTTTATTACACTAAATATCTTCTTCGGAAGAAACTGCAGGGAGTCTAGAGCCGTAGGAAGAAATATTGGGGCGTCTGAGCTTTTCTCCTTTGTATATAAAGAAGAATACTGCCGGAGCAACGTCATAATTACACAATATGGATTCGATAAGACGGTGTACCCGCGTTGCATACAAGTTATGTTTCCTGTCTACTACGGCATTTGCGGCAGAGGTGTTCATCAGCTAATATGTTATTTCCTTTCACAATTTTTTTTTTATTTTTGAACACAGAAAGAAAGCACTTTGATAAAGCGTTAAATACAGCCTACAGGTATGTTTATTAATATACTGGAATTCTAGAAAGCACTGGCCCACAGGACCACTGACATTTTTTGCGTTACTGGCCCTTGGAAGTCTTTACTGGCCGTCAGCCAGTGGACCACCACTAATTTCGAGCCCTTCACACAGCGTTATTCGGTGGAATGCTTCAATTCCTAGTTCAAGTTTCACTTTCAAATGCCAATATGTGAAATGAAACAACATATAAATGTTGAATTAATCACATCAATAACATAAACCTTCTCTTTAAACTGCTTAAAGCCTCTTCGTAAGAACTCCGTCTCTTTTAAGGCCTCTACGATGACCTTCGTGTTCTTTCGACATGTTTTTCGAATCACAATCCTGGGTTGATTTCTGACGAACTCTTTTTTGATGCTTTTACTATAATAATAATAATAATAATAATAATAATAATAATAATAATAGTAATTTTATTGTCATTAAGCCAGTATGGCAATAGACAACGTCAAGGTAGGTATATACAAAGATTAACAAAATACAAATACATAGAGTGCACTGAATTACAATAGGAAATTTACAATCATTCTGAACTAAGTTCCTCAAAATATTCATTTATGGAGTAGAATATCACAGTTACTAACCAATTATGTAGTTTCTTTTTAAACACAGTATCTGGTACGTAAATGTGGTGTTGCGTATAGTACATCTTTTGAATGGCTTACTTTTAGGGTTTCGTGCAATTTTCTGCGTGATTTGTTGTGTTATATAAACAAACAAAGAGAATACAGCAAACTCGATATTAATTTATTACATGTACGGTAATGACACATACTCTTTGTTCTCACTCGTAACTTGTCTGATTCACCGTTGTGCTTTCACTGCTGTGTAAAATAATTACCCGACAGCTTGATAATCTCTCCACTCTCTAAACACTTCCAACTCCTCATTTAAGTGCAGACGAACTAATGTAATTCTGTCCGTTTCTTCAACATCATTAGACACTTTAAAATGTTTTTTTTATGATTATTTGTTTAATAAATCCCACTTAAATAATGTGGTGACTTCTTGGCTACTTCAAGGTTTCCTAAAGTATGACCTTGAAATATTTAAAGAGTGCTGGCTAAAGGTCATAAATCTATTGAATTTGAAATTAGGAAGAGATGGGAATAGACTTAGATATTTGATGACTATTAGCTAACTGAGAATGAGACCTAAACTGGATATAACATTTCTTCTTTTGTTTTTTTCAACTTTCTCTTACTTTTGGGTTTCATTTTGTCGGGTACGGTAACTTACTACTTTTCCTCCTTGTTTCATTACTTTAGCAGTATGGCAGCAAAGTTAATCCACGTTACAGTTTTCCCTCTCCTTTCCTTGATCAAGCCTGATCAGTAAAAACTTGCAACTTTTAAATATAAGGTGGCAATATAGCCCCAGTTCACTTGTTCCATCTTCTCCGCTATTATGTGAGCACGCTTAGGCGAAACGTTGTCGCTTTTCTATTGTGTTTGTCAGGTTTGTGTACTCTGTCTTTACATCCTCACACGTAAGTTTTCTCTCTACCTGATTTTACTACATTTCTAGCAATATATTTATAGATGAAAATGGGAAAGGAAAAATGTCAGAATTGCAGATACAGTGGTAAAAATGAATTGAAAGGAGTACCTGCATTTATATATATGATACCGGCAATGTATAAAGTCAGGCATTCTATACAATGTCTTGTGTCTTAGATAGAGTATGAAATGGAGAATCTTTTTGTTCTACGCTAGTTAAGGTTAGTTTAGGTAAGGTTAGGTTTGGTTAGGTTAGATTCGTTTCTTAATTTCATACTTTGCCTAAAAACGCCAGACATTGTATAGAATGCCTGATTTTATACATTGCCGGTAACATATATAAAGTTAAGCAGCACACTGAAAACAACACAAGTTAAACTAATATTTCGAAGCGTAGTTTTATTATTATTTTAAACAGAGACTCTTACTAGGTAAGTGAACAGAGGTAAGATCAAAGAGTGCTACATGGAAGAAGCCTTAGCTGACAATGAAGCCAAGTTTCAGGTAAGTTTTAACTGTGCTGTGTATTTTGAATTTAAATTTTGCTGTATTTTGGAAGTTTTGCTGTAATTTGATCTACGAGCGTATTTAAAATGTGTTATAAACTTCAATATTTACAGGGTGAATGAAAATTCGTATCCATGGAGATTATAATATTATTTGTTTGTCAATTCTAAGAGAAAAAATACTATTTGCAAACTTTCCCTCTAATGTGCAGTTTCGAGTATTAAAGAGCCATAAGATAAATGCTGTAAATGTTTTCTTGCGCTGTATGTGTTCATCTAAAAAAAAAAAAAAAATCGTGATACGACTAAAAATATGGCATATGCAGTGTGAGGTACAAATAAGTACTTTTAAAATTTTGTAATAACGTTAATTTGTGTAATGTATGTAGTTCTTTAACAGAATTAATGCACTTAAAATAAGTTTTAATACAACACAATGACAATGATAATGAAACAACTGCTGAAGTGAAACAGTTAATGAAGATGTTGACGAAAGGAAAATGTAAAGAAGTGTTTGAGAGGAAAGTAATGTGGAGTGTATAATCTGTAATAGTAAAAGAGGGAATACATATGAAGATTTTGAACTGATTAATCCATAAGTCTATGTATATAAGTTCCCGTTTGTTTCCATTTTCCTCTAACTTTTCTCTTATTTTTCTTTTCCTTTTTTTTTTTGTGTGTGTGAAGAATCATTTTTTTTCGAAGAAGCTTCATATTTTATAAAAAATATATACTATAGAGATTGTACCAATAAGGAAGACCTCTTAAATATGGATCTCTGATAAATCGAACTGGTGCAGATATTGCTAGAAGATCCCAATATCTTCTGAAACAATACGGACACCAAATTTAATCAAGAAACTTCATATTTTATATTTTTATTCTTGGTTTGTGCTTTCAAATAATATAAAAATTCTATATCCGTAAGGAACCTCTTTATGTAACTTTTATATTTAATCAGGGGTTAAATTGAGGTGATACTCACCAGTCCGCAGTAACGGAAACTTTTCCCATTTCATATTCTATAGCCCCAGAGTTTTGTAAAATAAAAGCGAGTGTATTGGTATGCACACTGCACCAGTATTTGAGGGGCTCAGTGAAAAAGAAAGGGGCACATGCTAATCTCCGGCCAATCTTTCGTTTATGCGCGTATACGACAGATCGTACCATCCCCAGTAGCACACATACGTGTTTTGAACGTTGATTTCAGGTTCATTTCGTGGATTAACGTTATCGGTGGAAAAAATTACGTTTATTTTTAAACCATATTTCAACAAAAACGTCATTGCCTTGATAAGACATTAATACAACGTGTATTTCTAATTTAATTGCTTAAATGTTATAATTAAAATCAAATGCAATGAAGTTAACTACAATTTTCATGTTCTCCTTTGCATGTTGAAAACAGATTAAATTTTAAACTACATTTGAACGAACATTTAATTTCGTTAATAGGGCGTTAATGTGAAACGTTTTCAACTATGACATAAATTTCGCTTTATATGCGTTTTTCTAAGGCGACATATTACACTTATTGAGAAATACAAATTTAATAGTGCAGCGATGGTCAAAGTGTTAGAGAACATGCGCATAACAAAGAAAGAAGGAAAGTACCTTTATTCTTACGTGATGGTGAAACGTGCGTATACATGACGTAGCTACTTCATTCTAGACTGCCTGTTAATGAATACAATACAATAGGAGTAGACTCTCCAGGATGGATCCATGGATGAAGGGATAAGGTGACGAGCTACCAACGAGGAGTGCGGAACGTATATGGTTCTAACCCCACAGCAACGGTTGGATAATTTACTGTTGGAAAATTAACACCGTATATCATGTTGAAAGCAACGGATAAAATTAAACTAAATGTGTGTATACCAATAGAAAGCATTAATGCTCTGTTTTGGCCTACTGAACCAATTTTTCATCGTTTCTTCTCAACCATTATTCAACGTCAAATAAACCGTTGAACAGGTGGACATTTCGGTATATTTACAACATTAAGAGAACGTTTCGGTACTAACGTTTAATCCACGTATGTTCAATGTTTGTGTACTACTGGGGATCTATCGTCAACTGTCCATGTGGCATATACCTATCTCATCATGGAAGCATTTACAGATGATCGTCTAACACTTGTAGAGAAATACCTAGTGGAAGAAACGCCCATGCCACTTCATATTTTTGTACCATAATACAGGGCGCTGATTCACTAATACGTGTGTTGTCACAAAATCATAGTCCTTCTATAAGAACGTTGTAATATTTACATCGTTGCCAATATGGAAGCACACACATGAGATGACTGTGAATGTCAGTTTATAGAAAACTTGCGGTCGTCAACTTAACTTGCAACACTGCATTTAATTTTTTTTTTTTTTTGTCATTGACATGAACTCAAAACAAAGCCATTGTTTGGTCCGATCGACAGCTCTTGCAAAACTTGAAACAGTCGAATTACAGTGCTTATTTCTGCCCATAGATGGCTCTTGGCGTCAGTTTTATTCTACTCCAGAACCCCGTATTCTGGAGGCCTATTCTTCCTTGTTCTTCAAAAGCACCGTTAGGCCACCCCGCGTTTTTCTTTAGTGTATCTGTGCGTGTAGTAGTGTGTGCTTCTTGGAGCGATAGCTCATCTACAAACTGAAACTTTTAAAATTACTTACTTATCTTATTTAAATACATAATTACCAGCTCAAGTGTTTATCTCTTGTGAACAATTTACATATGTGTAAAACGGAAAACATTTCGTTTGGCAACACACATAGAATTTGGTCCTCCGGATGACGGTCAAGTGAAATGAAATGAAGTGAAGTGAAAAGACAGTTAGTGATTGTGTGTTCTTTCTCAGACGTGTGCATCGTTTGTGAGCCATGGAGGCATTAAAAACTAAAAAAAAAGGCCTTAAAAGCGAAGATTACGCGTGAAGAAAAAGCTATTGCAGAGTTGGAGGCAAGCGAAGTAGCAGCGATCATTGTCCATCAAGGAAAGGTCGGTGACCTCCAGCAGGAGTACTCAAAACTTCTGGATGACATTGCGGCTGTTTCGAAAGAGGAAAAGTTCGAACATGAAGAGGAAGAGTTAGCGGAAATGGACAAAAGAATCGTTAAATTGTGTGTCAAGATAATGGATCTTCAGTTGGCGGGAACTCATTCCGGGTCTTCATCAGAAGGGCAAGCTAGTGATATAAGACTGCCTTAGTTTCAGTTACCAGTGTTTTCGGGAAGCTTGCATGAGTGGCTATCGTTCCATGATCTATTTGTTGCCTCTGTTCACAACAACAAAAATTTGTCAGGTGCGCATAAACTGCAATATCTCAAAACATCCTTGAAGGGGAACCAGCACAACTCCTTCAAGCGATGCAAACCACGGACAGTAAGTACAGAGAGGCATGGAACATTTTGAACGCAAGCTACCATAATAAGAGGGAGATAGTGAACGCGACAATTAAATGGTTAGTTATGCAACCGGTGATACATAAGGAATCGACAACCGCGCTACGAAAATTAATTGATACTACGATGAAGTGCACGCGGACCCTCAAAGTGCTAAAACAACCAGTCGAACACTGGGATGTAATCTTAGTTTATCATATCGCGGATAAACTGGACAGTAAAACTCGTAGACAGTGGGAACTTTCATTGAAATCAAGTGAACAGCAATCTTTCGAGCAAGTCACTGAGTTCCTCGTTAACAGAGCCCGCGCGCTTGCAGTGTCCCCTGGCGGAAAAACGCGTCCCATCGGAAACAGTGAATTAGTGAAGAACCGTCTCAAAAGACAAACGTCATCCTATGTTACCACTAGTCAGCGTGGTCAAACTTCATGTGAACTTTGCAATGCTAACCACCCTCTGTACAAATATGCGGAGTTCTCTGAACTCTGTGTTCGAAAGTGTCACACTAGTGAAAGAGAAAAGTTTGTGTTTTAATTGTATGCGGAGATCGTGTAGAATGGATACGTGCACTTCTAGCACTTGTCGCAAGTGCTCCAAAAAAGCATCATACGCTCTTGATTAAGAGAAAACTGAATCACCAGTGTCTGAATCAAATACCGTATCAAATGTTGCTGACGACACAAGTGTTTCTATGTACGGCCATCGTAAGAGTGAAAGGAAGTAATGATGTGTATTACCCATTCAGAGCAATGCTAGATTGCGCGAGCGAATCCAGTTTCACAACCGAGAACTGTGTGCAAAAGCTTGGTCTCAGGAAAAGAAAAGTTAGTGTTGTTAATTCCGGGATCACAGGGGCAGGAGTGGGGACAGCGAGCGCCATGGTGGACTTGCAGTTTCAGCCATTCGGTGAAACGAGTGAAACTTTTGAAACACGTGCGATTGTAGTCCAGAAAGTAACATCCGATTTGCCAAAACAAACGAGCCCTAGTGCTACAAACTGGCCTCATTTGGAAGGCCTAAGGTTGGCAGATCCCACTTTTAACATAGTGGGTCCCATTGGCATTTTGTTGGGGGCAGACGTGTTTCCGTTACTTATGCTTGGTGGAAGGCGGACAGGGCCACCCGGAACTCCTGTGACACTTGAAACTACTCTTGGGTGGGTGCTAACCGGTAATGTAGGTCCTACCAGTGGGAACGTAACAGTGACGTTACATCGCGTTTCGTGCGAAATTGATGAAGCTCTTCGTCAATTTTGGGAGTTAGAGGAGCTCCCGCTTACAAAACACCTGTCTAAGGAAGAAAAGAGTTGCGAAGAACATTTTGCTACAACTCATCAACGTGCCGAACACGGAAGTTATGTGGTGAGACTACCTTTCAGTTGTAATACGGCTCCATTAGGTAAATCACGTGAAATCGCGGTGAAGAGATTATTAAATACGGAACGGAAGTTAGCAAAAGAACCTTCCCTACAGCAACAATATCGTGAGTTCATGCAAGAATACCTTCAGTTAGGACACATGGTGCGCATCCGTTCAAGTCAGATAAATGTCCCAACTGAAAACAGTTGCTATCTGACATATCACTCGGTGTTGAAACCTACTAGCACGACTACGAAGTTACAAGTGGTCTTCAATGCAAGTGAAAAAACGACTTCCGGTTTTTCCCTAAATCAAAAACTCATGGTGGGGCCGAAACTGCAGGAGGACATTTTCCCGATTCTTATTCGGTTTCGTGAACATCTTGTTTCCTTATGCGCGAACATTGCAAAAATGTATAAGGTGGTACTAGTGCACAAAGACGACGTCGACTACCAAAGAATTGTCTGGAGAGATTCACCATGTGAGGTGATAGAAGACTACCGTTTGCTGACCTTGACTTACGGTACTGCGTCTGCTGTTTCCCTGGCAACAAGATGTTTGCTCCAGCTAGCCGAAGATGAAGGGGAGAGATATTCTTTAGCAGCGAAGGTTGTTAAAAGGGATTTTTTCATGGACGACTACCTTAGAGTTGCAGGCAGTGTGAGTGAAGCAATTGAGCTACAACAGCAGTTGATTCAACTTTTGCGTGAAGGCGGTTTTGAGCTTCGAAAGTGGTTGTCTAGAGAGCCGGAAGTGCTCCAAGCCGTTCCCCTCCACATGCGCGAAATTGATGTGCCATTCAACTTTAGTGTAGACAACAACAATTTCAGGACCCTTGGGGTCCAGTGGTCACCTCTCAGTGACGAGTTTGGTTGCAACGTAGCCCCTCCCCCACAACCTCCAGCGTGGACAAAACGAAAAGTGTTGTCGGAGATTGCCAAGATCTTTGATCCCCTTGGCCTTCTCTCCCCAGTAACCAACAAGGCCAAGATGATGTTACAATCGCTGTGGAAAGAAAACCTAGGTTGGCACGACCCTCTTTCTCTTGAGACAAGTGCAGTGTGGCAATCGTACTGTGATGAATTATTTTTGCTACGAGAAGTGAAAGTGGGGCGTTGCGTTGTACCATCTGACGCCGTAAACTGTCAGATAATAGGCTTTTAGTTATTCATGTAAGCGCGCGTATTCCGCAGTGACGTACTTACGGTCAGACCGTGCCGACGGTAGTGTTGACGTGAAAATCATTGCAGCCAAGACAAAGGCTGCTCCTTTTAAAACTGTTTCCCTCCCCTGTTTGGAGTTGTGTGCTGTCTTGTTGCTGGCTAAATTGTTAAAAACGGTTTCAAGTGCTATCAACCGTAACTTGTGAAAACCAAGAACCTTCACAGACTCTACGGTAGTGCTGGCCTGGCTAGCCCAATCCCCTGATAAGTGGAAAACTTTCGTCGTCAACCGTGTAGCGAAAATACAAGATATTCTTCCTGTATCACAGTGGGCGCATGCAGATAGTGAATACAATGCTGCCGACTGTGCTTCGAGGGGGGTAAAACCCAGCGAGCTTCTATGTCATCGCTTGTGGTGGGAGGGACCCGCCTGGATGCGCGAAGCAGTGTTGCCAGAGACTTCTTGTCCACCCGCTGACTTAAGCACAGAGATGGAGGAAAGAAAAAATGTGTCACAGCTATGTGTGTGCAATCGGAAAACAATATTCTGAACCGTTACTCATCCCTAGCAAGGTTAAAGCGTGTGGTCGGTTGGCTTCTCCGTTTTGTGTACAACTGCAGAAATCCGGAGCAGAAACGCCAGGGGCCGTTGACCTCTGATGAATTTAAAGAGAGTCTTTTGTGTCTCGTCAGAGAAGTACAGAGAAGAGAATTCCCTACCGAAATAAAGTGTTTAGACAATTAAGATCCCCTCCCACATAAAAGTAGTATTTTGTGCTTGCCTCCATTCATTGACGAAGGAGGTATTTTGCGTGTGGAGGGTAGATTGCAAAACGCGGATATTTCAGGGGACAGAAAGCATCGTATTTTAATGCCCAAAAAGCATCAGCTTACTTGACATTTGGTAGAAAATGAGCATGCAAATAACTTGCATGGGGGACCTCAGTTAGTATTGGCTATGCTGCGCACAAAATTTTGGATACTAGGGGCCAGAAATCTGGTTCGAAGTATTATTCGTCAATGTGTAAGATGTCATTGCTTCAATGTTAAAACCCAAACTCAAATTATGGGTTCATTGCCTACAACCCGTGTGAATTCTGGCAGATGCTTTTCTAAGGCAAGTGTAGACTACGCTGGCCCATTCCTTCTGAGAAACAGCTATGGTCGAAGTCGTATTAAAAGTAAGGGCTACATTGTTCTTTTTGTGTGTCTCGCTACTAAGGCTATACACCTTGAATTGGTGTCAGACGCAAGCATCAAGTCATTTTTAGCTGCCTTGAAGCGATTCATAGCCCGGAAGGAGGGCCCCAGTGATTTATATAGCGACTGTGGCCGAAATTTTGTGGGCGCTAATAAAGAGCTCAAGGAGCTACTAAGTGTCAGTGCTCATTGTAAGGGAAACAAGGTGACTTCATCTTTTCTCTCAGAAAAGGGAATAACCTGGCATTATAATCCCCTGTCCGCCCTCCATTTTGGAGGATTGTGGGAGGCCGGCGTGAAGAGCGTGAAGCATCACTTAAAGATAATATGGGAAATGTGTTCTTGTGCTTCTAAGAAATGTACACTGTGCTTGCTCAAATCGAAGCAATTTTGAATACTCGCCCTCTCACACCATTATCAAACGACCCGAATGACCTTTCATTTCTCTCACACGCGCATTTTTTGGATTGGGGAATCCCTGTTGGCCCTTGCAGAGAGAGACTTCTCCCCCTCTAACATCTCACATCTGAGAAGATGGCAACTGGTTCAACAGCTTGTAAAGCATTTTTGGCATCGTTGGTCCTTGGAGCATGTCTCTCGCCTAAGTGGTTGACTCAGCATGACAACGTGGAAAGGGGTGATCTCGTGATACTCAAGGAATCCAACCTTAATCCCCAGCAATGGAAACTTGATAGGGTCCAGGACGTTCATCCTGGTAGGCATGGTGTTGTAAGAGCAGTGACAGTAAAGACGTAGGTGAAGTGAAGCGCCCTGTTGTGAAATTGTGCTTGCTACCGTTTAGTGCTGAAAATGAAAAAAAAAAGAGGTCAGAACAATGTGGAAGGGTGTATCAGCTCTGATCCTAGTTTGTAAATAGTGCTTGTACGCTCGCTCTAAAATGTTTATATTGTTGTTAATCATTCATTATGCTGCATACGTTTTTTTGTTTTTTATTTTTGTTTGATTTGTGCTTCTTTTTTTTAAACATGGCCGTTTGAAGGTGGGGTCTATGTTTGGTCCGATCGACAGCTCTTGCAAAACTTGAAACAGTCGAAATACAGTGTTTATTTTTGCCCATAGATGGCTCTTGGCGTCAGTTTTATTCTACTCCAGAACCCCGTATTCTGGCGGCCTATTCTCCCTTGTTCTTCAAAAACACCGTTAGGCCACCCCGCGTTTTTCTTTAGTGTATCTGTGCGTGTAGTAGTGTGTGCTTCTTATAGCGATAGCTCATCTACAAACTGAAACTTTTTAAATTACTTACTTATAGTGATATTCTTATAAGTCCACTTCATAGTAGTTCCGAAATAAATATCTAATTACCATCTTAAGTGTTTATCTCTTGAGAACAATTTACATATGTGTAAAACGGAAAACGTTTCGTTTGGTAACACAGTCATCAAAGCCTCGGGACATTGAACAAGTGTTTAAAGTGCGCTGGAACGGACTGGAACGGCGTTGTGATAAGAAATATAGAACCGGAAGTTAGCATGTTCCTGTAAGAATATTTGTTTGGCCTCAAACTAAATATAACGTAACCAAACCTCTTAAAGAACATTAAGACCTAAACAGTTTAACTGTAGTTCTGCTTCCGTTAATATTTTCATACCGGTGTATATGCTAATTTATAAATACGAAATACCAGAATTGTTGAATTATAGGTTGTATACTGTGTCAAAGTTTTCAAAACTAAAGAACGATTAAACATAATCTATTTTAAAACGTCAAAACATTTATGCTTATTCGAAGGTTTTGCCACTTTTAGAACCGCTGGTCAGCGACCTTCATCCTAAATTCAGCGTTGTTAATAATTGAGGGGGGAATGTTTTGTTCGTGTGTCCTCGTCTTTCACTGGCAATACTAGAAATCAGATAAACTCATCTAGACTGACTGACTGCACAGTAACCTTTGTTCATCTCTTATTTCATTATCTTTCTATCTTTTTCCAGAGTAATAAAATTACGACCTCCCTATCGGACTCAACCAATTCCTTTGAAACCATATGTGCGCATTGACGAAAACTGCAGTTGTTTCCAATTAAAAGAGGTTTCATCCGCGCGACTCACTTTCGCGTAGAGTGGTCAGTTTTGCGCTACCCCCATCTCTGAAAAGTACCATATTAGGCATTTACCACGGGAACATGAATCGACAAGATTGGAGGAGCTACGTGATTGAATATAGGGGTCGAGGACAAAACGCTTCCCAGTTTGAAAAGAACTTTTTTAAGTTAAAACAAGATTCACATTGGTACTCTTGGGTGTGGTGGGATTAAAGAAGGAGACCTTTCACCAGACTGAAAATACTGAATGGAAAAGGAGGAAATTGTCTAGGTAATCAAATAAAAAAACTTCGCGAGGGTAACGTGAACGCAGATTTTTATTCGAAAAAGAAAAAGAAACACTTTTATAACTTCTCGCCAATATAGAGCATGGAAACTAGAAAAAAATATATCTTCCTATTGTCTCTGTCGCCGAATACAAGGACCATAAATTCTCTTTGCGACTTACTTCCGAAACCAATTGTGAAAGTTTACAATATCATTTTCCTCGACATGGTATAGGCTGACGTGAGTCAGGATAGGGAAAGAAGCGGGCGAACGAACGTTGTCATCAGCCATAAATGAGATATGTTTATTTTATGTAATTGTCTAGTAGGACGAGAGACAGAACTACTGTTTTGCAGTGAACTTAAGCGTTATAACATAGAAAGAAGTAGTGAGGCTATAAACGGTAATCGCTGTCAACC
Source organism: Lepisma saccharinum (assembly GCA_022664845.1). Taxonomy (NCBI): domain Eukaryota; kingdom Metazoa; phylum Arthropoda; class Insecta; order Zygentoma; family Lepismatidae; genus Lepisma; species Lepisma saccharinum. Next base: position 8,481 of record JAGDQP010023906.1, on the reverse strand, counting down.
ACTTTATAATATACTCTGAGAAAGAAAACAAATTTAAATACTTGGGAGCATATGTAACAAGCAAAAACGAGGTAACGGAAGAAACAAAAAGTCGCTTAGCATCGGGCAACGCATGTTTCTACTCAGTCCAGAAACTCCTAACCTCGCAACTAATATCAAGAAAGTTGAAATTGAAAATATACAGAACGGTTATTCTGCCGGTAATACTTTGTGGTTTCGAAAGTTGGAGTACGATCCTAGTAGAACATAAATGACGAGTGTTTGAAACGGAAACGGGCACGGGCCGAAACGGAACGAGATGACTAGGGTAAAAAATAAACTTTGGTAAAATTTATTTTTATATTGGCCAGTCTAGTAACTCTGGACTTCAACCCGTCACGATTCGCCTTTAGATGTTAAAATTCACATCCATGCCCCTGCCGGGAATTGAACCCGGGTCCTTCAAGCCGATGGTCTATCGCCGCAGACCGCTCGGCCAGCACGAGATGACTAGGGAATGGAGGAGATTGCATAAGGAAGAACTTCACGGACTTTACGACTCACTCGATGTTGTAAGAATAATGAGATCGGGACGACTAAGGTGGGCAGGTCATATAGTTCGGATGGGAGAGAAACGAAGATTATATTCCATCGCGGTTGATAAACCGGAGGGAAGGAGACCGTTAGGAAGATTGAGACGACGTTGGGAGTATAATATTAGAAGGGATCTTCGAGAAATTGGTGTTTGTGATGAAAACTGGCTTGTTCTTGCTGAGGATAGAATCCTATGGGGAACGTTTGTTACTGCGGCAATGAAGTTGCGAGTTTCGTAAGCCATAGAGTAAGTAAGGAAGGAAGAATAACGTTAGTTTTATGTTCTTTATATACTATATAATATCTGGAATCTGTCTAAATGTGCTACCGTCAGAACAACCGAGTACAGTAATCCAGCATTTTGTACCTCCTTTCATAATCATTCTGTAGTGTTTGCTACTGAATTTTAGCTCTGCTAATTATATAATAGAAACCAAGATTTGAAACTAAACACGCGCGATTGTTATACTTCAATAATGTGTGTGTTCAGATTACTGAAAATGCTTTATTTAAGAAAAGACTTTTCCTCAAAAATTTATTTTTGTAGCATATGCTCTTTTTCCACTGAACCTCTCATTTATTAAGCAATCTGCAATAAAATCTTGTACTATTTATAACATCTGTAAATTTGTAACATTTTTTAAGCTGTAAACACAATGCCGATATCAGTTGCTGAGTGTAAACGTTCTTTCAGTTCTATGAACGAAATTATACCCTTCTGGGAAAGCAAGTATCGAACATAATCACCTTATGTGTCGAGATTTTCAAGCTTTTAACCCTGAACCATGTGTAAATTTGTACGGTAAGCTGAACGAAGTAAAATCGAATGTAATGAGGGAACAAGAATAACTGTCTTCAAATAAGAGATCTCAAGATTAAATAATTATAAATATTATATTGTACAGGCACAGGAAAATTTGACCATGGGGAGAGCAATTACAGTTAAATATATCAATGGCATTATGGTTCGTAACCAAGGTAAAACAGGCCCAGTAGCAGTGAGTTATTTGATTTCCTTTTTCTAGACGATGGCTAACCTCCTATGTTTACGCGTTCCATCTCGGAAAGGATGTAAGGGTTAGTAAGACAAATGCAGTCGCCCAGGGAATCAACGAAGTTATCACTTTGCATATAATGGTTTAATGAATTGAAGGTCTCCGAGAAGACAGAAGGGACTATCTGTGTGCTTCGGGGAAGATCATATTTCTTATTCTATTTTCAGGATGATGTGGAGAAGTGATAGCTCATGAGTAGGCCTATAAGTTTGATATGGAATACGATGCAGACGGCATGCTTTTCCTAGCAAAATGTCTAAATCTAAATTTGATATGGGTAAACGTTTCTGAATGAATCCGTCCTACGATTTCGCATCCTACTGTGAATCCATTCACAGTTAACAAAACTACAGCCTCGCTTTAGTGATTTTATATATCTCTCTAAAGTTCTAAGAAAAATGTATTTATTCAACTACTTTACAATAAAACTCATTCAACATATGCTACGTGTATTCTCATTCAATCATCTAATTTCTTCTCATTTTACTTTGACTTTACTTAAAATATTGATTACTATTTGTAATTAATTCTCCCCCTCTGTCCTATTCTTTGTATCCCTGCAGTGTCCTTTCCTTATTTCTAGGTTTACTATCACTAATAAATATCTGACAGATGAGCAAATATGCTCTCACGTTTCTGTTTAACGTTTCAGTTTCTGTGAAAGAGTTTCAAGATTCCTCCAGTGAAGAAAGGCTTCCGTCCTGAGTATCTTCTTTGCCCGTATTAACTCATTATTGTGCTCAATAATTGTTTCTAATATTTCGAGATAGTTGGGTTGCTTACACTTAGATCATTTTTTTTGTTGTGCCTTCATTAAACGTTAAAGTTTTTCATGAAAAAATAATATAAATCACACTTTGTGTAAATTAATCACACTGTTGTATTTAAAGGAAGAAGGAAATCCATGATTTTCATGTTTTTGAAAATAATTTACAGTTGTAAAGAACAATTGAATTGCCGGCTTCTATCGACGTAACAATAATTATGGAAATTTACGAACTGTAGATCCCGTCTTTAGAAGTTCACCAGCTCATTTAAGACGTTAATAACAATTCAATTTACCTTGTAATTGAAGAAAGAACTGAAGAGATATAAAAACTGAATTACAGGTCGAAATTTAGGCAAAAGTCTTCTTTGAAAGTTTGTTTAAATAAGAAACGTAAAAGTTCAAAGAATAAAGTAAACTATTAAAACCTTGTCGTAGTAATTGCTCTAATTTCAAAACTTAGGAAGTTCTTTCTTCGCCAATAAGACGAACACGTTTCGTTCCTGGCACAGCCAAGTTTGATGTATGTATTATATTTTGCCAGTTACATTAAATGACGAAAGAGGTCTTTAAAGTCGAGATTTATGAATTTGTTTCTCATGGTCAATTCAATCAATTCCAACCAAGTAAATAAAAGCAAACATCTTTCGGTTTTTGCCTTCATTTTCTGCTCATGTAAGTTGTCTCAATATATCTATGTTAATAAGTTATCTCTAAGTGTACATCGCAACAAGTATATGGTTTGTCTAAAAATTTATATAATCTCGCTTAATGTATTGTATTCTATAGTTTCCAGTTTTTACATATCTTGCACTGCACATCTCAAGTTTTTATATCTTGCCCTTTTTACCTTGCATATAATTAATTATACGATTATTAGAATAGCTCTAAGGCATCAATCAACAATTAAATGCCATGTCTTTGTAATCCAGTTTAACTTCGAAATTCAATATTGTGAGTTTATCACATAGTCCTGTTTAACCATTCTGTATACAGTAGATGAATTTGCTTTTCAGCTTCTAAAATTGACACACATCTAAAACTTGTTCACGTTTCTGCATTCTCTTCTTTAACCAGTTCCCGTTTCTGTTTCTTTATACTCAAATTTATTAAAATCGGTTAATAAGGCTATTAGAATAAACTTTATTATGAAAACGGTATAATGTAACAATTTCAGCATTCTGTTAACATCTTATTCAGACAAACACTAATCAACATGAGTGAGTGCATAATTAAGTATCACAATCCACGAGATCATTTCCTTATCTTCCGCCAATTACGTTCTGGAATTCGTTCAAATAATTAGAAACTTTGCAATATTTCGACTTCTACCGACGTTAACGAGAATGGTGTTTATAAAGTCCCCACATTATAGTAAAACAAAAGATCAGTAAGAACATGGTCCACCTATCAATGACCCAATGAATTGGGGAATAATTCTCTTCACATCACATGTAAGTATCGTGATGAATGGTGGAAGGTTGTGTGTTGAAAGTGTGTGGCAAAGGGATACAGAATAAGGGTGTGGGGACAATTCATATATTGGGGCAGCGGAGATCAGAGATTTTCTTTTCAATCCAAACAGCCCCATCCCTCAATACCAACTAGCCGTGGTCACTGAATACTCCCTGGTGAGTGTTGACATTGAGACTATTGACATTTCTCTACTTGAGTCACATCTGATTAATTGTGCAAATAGCGTTCCACTTCACTTTGTAATGACAGCTACATGCTAGAAAACATACTTGATACTTTTATCACTTTTATCAAGGCTTGGTGTTGTAACGCTGTCAAAAAGACCATCGTTGCGCCCTGTATATAAATGAAAGGTTATTTAGAAACATTTATTCTTTCCGTTGTAGTGGGGAACCTGTAAATCACAATGCTACTATAGATATTCTCCCAATCTAAAAAGCTAGCACGGCTCCTCAACAGCGCTACGTATTTCAATACAATTTGACCGCGTGATTTCTTGCTACCGTTAAACTTATACCTTGTTTCCCAAAGTTCACTTGTGCTCAAACCTTAAATGCCGAGTAAACTTTAATAATTAACAACTGAAAAAAAAAGCCAAAATCATTTCCCTTTAGAAGAAAGGAAATTCCAACATTTGAGATGGATATATTTGAAAGTGATGAAATGTCTGTATTTCAATTATTTTAATTTTTCCCTCCCAATATCAGAAGATACTGCAGTTCTTGACTTCATTATTAGTTTCATGGAAACTGTGAATAACAAGTATTTCGTCAGGTTTTTCCGTTGATATTTCATGGGCATTTGATGAAATAGATCATGACTTGCAACTTATGAAAATTCATTACTATGGGATCGAGAAGGGGTTAATAAATGGTTGCAGCCATATTTGAAAAAAAAAATAGATAGCAATTTATATAAATTATGGAGGAAATCAGTGAGAAACTAGGTTATCTCTTTCATTTTCGTCTTTATTCCAAATTAATACAGGTGTCCCACAAGGATCGGTTTTTGGTCCATTTCTTTACTTGTCATACATTAATGACTTATCCTATATATCAAGTGAAATGTGTTCTCTTTGCATGATACGAATATTTTAATTACTAATGAAACGCAGGACACTATTGAAGATACTTTTAGGACCACATTTACTAAATTACTAAATTGGCTAAGCAAAAAAAAAAAAAAAAATTCGTCTTAAATACTAATTAAATGTTCATTGTAGACGTCAAGTACACTCTGCCGATTTTACAACTGAAGGACTCCAGGGGGTGAAACATGGTAAGTGACATTTGAATTAGAAAGTTCGTTGTGTAGTGCGTCAGAAATGGAGTCGAGTTTTACTTGTAGTGTTTCTATCCGACAACAGATGGCAGGGTGAGACGTGTTGGAAGGTATGGAAAGCACAAAATGATTCATGTAAAGTGTGGTAAGTAGCAATCATGGCGGCGAGGAGTCAGATTGTGTCCGTCTTAGGAAGTTGCTAAATATTTAGGCCATAGATAAAATTAAAACGAGGTAGTATATGTACATGATTAAGATAAAGATCAGCAATATTTATCAGAAATAAGGAGAATAAAAGGATATCTAGGGAAAAGTGAATGAAACTATTAACGAAAACACATATCTCATTTAATGTAAAACGTGGTATCTATTGGACCAAGTTGTAGATGGTGCTCATAGCTTTTAACAGCCTACTTTTTTCTTGTTTGTACATTGCAGGTAACAAATATTTGTTTATTGGAAGCAAAAATATCCATAACTACCCACAAAACAAGCAGAAAATGTATACGTTGTGCCTCGTAATTCATATGTTAATCAAAAAAAGTATTTATTTTAATTGTGAAATTGTCTTGTAACAAGCTCCCTGATTTCTTGCGATTCATTAAGAATTTATCTTTATTCAAATTTCAACATTTGTGCCTTTTAATGAGTAAACGTTGCCAGTCAGTTAACAAGAGTCTCTACCAGGTAAAATTTAACCTGAATCTGTATTGAATAATGTCTTATATTATATATTGCGTGTATTGTATTTCGATTTTCGTATTTGTTTTCAGTAAATATTTGTTGCTTTTTGACCTTACCTTTATTGCCACCGTTATGTGTTTCGATTATCATTAAGAATATTCCTATGGTCTTCCACTTGTATATCTTCTAAGTTTCTTGTGGTTATTCTCATATTTAAAAGTATTCTTTCTATATTAATAATTCAGTTTTAAATTGTTCTGCTTTTTCATATATAGCGTATATGTGTATCAGTTTGCTTTCTTGTATCTATATAACAATATTGATCTATTTTCAAAATGACAGTTGTAATTTTTATTGAGGTCTCACCTCAATTGTAAGTTTTGTAACAGACGATAAACGAAATGTGTAAACAAACACATTGTGTCCTTGAAATAATGGGGTAAACTTCGGGAGATGATTATTCACAACAAAGCAAGAAAAAAGTTTCTTTCAGAAAATTTTGAAACATGCATAGTTTCGAAGCTACAGGCGATCAAAGTTTCAGTGGTATCGTCACAAATGACATCATATGTCTAGAAATAATGTTGTAAGCGATGTCGGCTTAGCAAATCACACCATTACTTCAGATATTACATCATTTGTAACGATTCCGTGCTAACTCTGATCACATATAGCTCCGAAACTACGCACGCTTTGAAATTATTTCAGCGGAACATTGTCCTTGATTTGACATGAATAATCATCTCCCTAATTATGTCTATTATTTCAGAGACACACTGTAAATTCTAACGTTACATGCTGTGAACATATCTACGAAATATGTGTTTTTGAATAATAATATATATGTGATATTTATTATTCATAATTAACACTAATAACTTAAAAATACACAACACGTGTACAAAAATACAAGTTTTCTCTTACTACCTGTAATCTTTGTCAAGTATTACATTTGCACAAAACCACTTTCACAACTATAACCAAAAAGTACGTCCGTGTTCTTACGAAGTCTCTGTTTTGTTCCGTTTGTTTCTTTCTTTAATTGCATTTTGATAACATTTTTCCAATTTAAGTTGAAGTTTCCACACTCGTTTACTTCGTTTGAATTTCAATAATTATGTATCTTTCTTGTGGCAGTCGCCTATCTGTCTCTCTCTCTCTGAGACAAAACAGTATTAAGTTAAACAATGATTCAGTGCAAATAAATATACTCGACAAAGCTTGCACGCAGTAGGTGAAATGTATTTTTTTTATATATATATTTTATGTATTTACTAGCTAATAGTGTTAATTATAGAGAATAATTACAGTGCTGCTCATAAACATTTATTAATTGGTAAGTTACTGAAGTGAGTTCAGACGTTTTCGTGTCACTGAAAACTCACATGTCACCACTACGTAATTGATATTTCTTTCCTTGCATTGTTAAGTACCAAATATATTTCTGAGCTTCAATATAAATTGGATATATTTTGTATAAAAATCAAAGGTTAAAATAAGGATAATCTGATAACCTTCCCTTCAAATATATGCAACTCAAGCTCCATCAAGAAGTCCGCGTGCTCGTAAATTATACACTAGCCACATATACTTACCTAAAATAATAATTTGTGTAAAGTGATAAAATATAATGAAGCAGGTTTTCCTGTTTTAAATGATACATCTTGTACTTATATTAATCTTGCGTTTCCAGGACATAAGTAAGTAATTTCTCTCTCTAGAGGCAACTTTCCAAAAGCAGTTGTATAGTAACCAACATCACTATTTCCCTCATCTGTATGCACAGCGCATACGTATATGTTCATAGCAATGGCCGTGAGATTTTTAAACCCCTCAGATACTTTCAAAATTATCCACAGTTCGGAGTGAAGCATTTCATATATACGTCAATACTACTACATTCATGCGTAGACAGACAAACAGAAAACACATATAAAAAACATGCACACAAATTCAACAAAAAAGAGAAGTACACTACCAGTTAGTCTTAGTGTTAGAATAGTTCAGTTATAGCTGTTAGAATAGTGCAGTTAGCTAACATGCATAGAAAAAGCATAATACATACAACTAAACTACAGTACGCTCATTTACAACAGCAACATTGAGAGAACCACAATCAATTATGATATAAAACTAATTACATTATATCTGTAATGATCATAACCATATCCTAGAACTTCTGTAGCGTAGAGAAAACACTGTTGGAACAGTTCCTCACGTAGTTTTAGTCTTACGTAGAATTTTAACTTTCTGTACAGTGTTTGAAGACTGTGTTGTCAGTGTGTATATTTCTGTAATTGTATGCACTATCGATGTGAGAGATATAGTGGCGTAAAGATTCCTTCATCTTCTTACCTTTCCTCTGGCTTATACGTTGGTTACATTTTATTTGTCTGGTTGACTTCGTTGCAATCACGACTTGACGTTTGAGAAACAAGACTGTTGATGTTTTAGAAATCAGATAGGTTCAAATAAATCAATGATTTTTTTACAAAAATCATAAACGGTAATTACTTCAGTGTTTACATGGATCCAAAACTTTGATATTATTTCAATTTTCATTTTAACACGAAGTTTCTTTCTGTCCGTCTGATTTAAAAGTTTATTATAAAAAACAAAATTCTAAATTTCCACAACGTTGTAATA
>JAGDQP010023905.1:0-25882 GCA_022664845.1 Lepisma saccharinum | reverse complement strand
CACTTCGACGATCTGACCGTTTGGGATTTTCGACGTTTTGTCACTTTCTGTATACGATCTGTCCATTTTTGTATACGTTCTGACCGTGTTGTAGTTTCGACGTTCTGTCACTTCGACGATCTGGCCGTTTGGGATTTTCGACGTTTTGTCACTTTCTGTATACGATTTGTCCCTTTCCGTATACGTTCTGACCGCTTTTCAGTTTCGACGTTCTGACACATCGACGATCTGGCCGTTTGAGGTTTTCGACGTTCTGTCACTTTCTGTATACGATTTGTCCATTTTTGTATACGTTTTGACCGTTTCTCAGTTTCGACGTTCTGACACTTCGACGTTCTGACGTGTTCCCACACCAATATTCGTTCTAGAATTTTACTGAATGCAGTTGTTAATTGTATTGGCCGGTATGAGGTAACGGAGTTTGATGGTTTGTTAGGTTTCGGGAACAGCGTTTTTGATATTTTCCAATCCTGGGGTATGAAGCCTGTACGTAGGATAAATTTATATATTATTGCCAGTAATTGTATGAAAGATGCGGGAGCTTCTTTGATATGAGGCTGTGATAACCACTGCTTTCCACTACATGGTGTGGCTGTTAATAAACTACTACAAGACATACATATTCACTTACACATATCTACAATAACACTCATATAAACTATTTCTTTTATTAGTAACAGTTCGTATATATTCTGGTATCACCGTCCATTAAATGTCTTTCAGTTCAAGAAACATTCACACACACTAACTCACTATACTTGACTAATTGATACGTGCTGTCATCTCTGAAGCTCCTTGCTACTACAACTGCTACATCGGCTGAGTTGGCGTAGTCCTTCCCTGCATTGTTTCTAGCTGGCAGTAAACTACTCCACACTTGGTGTGCATATAACAGGCGGGACGTAAGCCAAAATTTCTCCCAGTTATAGAATCACCAAATTTTTCTCACATTTTTTAGGAACGCAAAAAAGGAGCGTTGAAATGTATAAATAATTTCGAAATATCTGGAGAAAAAATTATACAGGCAAAGAAGTGTATATAGGAATACATAAATTTTATAAATCATCATATGAATAAGAAAATAAATAAAATATTACACACAAAAACATTAATATGGACTTGACGGAATGTCAATATTATTTTACAAAACATTCAAGAAAATTGTGCGCCCATTGCTAGTTCCAATATATAATGATATCAAAAATAAAAATATAACGGATTCAAGGTATGTAGAATCCATTGGAATATTAATTGAAAAACATCCAACAACAGTTATAACCAATCTACAAAATAACTTTGTACAACACTGACTATAAAATTCTAACCAAACTAATTAATAATAATAGAATAGCAAACTGATTGCGACAAATGTTAAACAAAAATTAAGAAGGTGCTTTTTGAACTATGAATGCTGTTGATTTATTGTCCCAAATTCAAGAAGCCATATTTGGGTAACAACTTTAAAGGATTTCAATTCGGTGTTTTGAGATCATGTGCTTTTGACGAAATAAACTACAGTTACTTATATGAATTTCTACACAAGTTAAATTTTCCAAATGAATTTACCAGTCTAAATAAAAGTTTATTTTCAAACCGTACTATAAAATCACAAGTCAATCAGCTCTTATTACCCAAAATAAGACTAAAAGAGGCTTTCTCAAGGATGTCCTATCTCTGCAACTCTCTTTGCAATATTCATTACTCTAATTATCAATAGTTTGGAAGCTAATGTACAAGGAATACAATTTAATGGTTACAATCTTAAAGCTATCGGATATGTTGACGATCTCACATGTATAGTGCAAACGAAAGAAGAGGTAAACATGTTTTTTAAAATAACTGAATCACACACAGGAACTGGAATCCTTTTAAACGAAAAAACTCAATTGCTTCTAACAAATAAAACTATGGAACAACGATTTTCGGTACATGTACTATATAGTTGACAACATACGTATTCTGGGATAACTTGGACACGAAATATCAAAAAAACTAAAAGTAAACGAAAACATTAACAGGTAACAAACATTGTACTATTTTTTTTAAAATATCAACATTGTTTCCAATACGTTATTCCAAGAATGACATTTATAAACATTATAAGCGTGTTTACTTATGTCAATTATTCCCAATATCAAAGAAAACTATTGCTGAATTAAATAAGTATATCGGTTCTTACATGGAGAATCCAGATTTTAAAACAAACAGAAACAATTATTTCTGTATTTATATTTCTCTATAATTAAAAAAAGAGTTTTCAATTTAAAAAACATTGAAGTCCAAGCTAAGTCTTTGTTCTTACATACAACTATTAAATCCGTCTCTGAATTAACGGAATTTATATCATACAAAGTTATCATGTGCACTATGAAAGAAATTGAAATTATAGCTCCTTTAAACATCAATATGTGGAAGAAAAATATACCATATCTCAATGACGTTTTAACCTAAATATCGTACGCGATTATAAATAAAAGTGATTTAGAATTCTGGAAGTGTTAGACTAATATTGTCGTAGGGAAAGTGAATACCACGTATGTGCATTTTGCTACGACTGTGAACTTAGCATCGAGTTTTAAAGCAAAGTTTTCAAAATGTAGTAGGCTCATCCCCAGACCGTTTTGAACAACTCTCAGCATCAGTGTTGCAAACTATCTGTAGTTAATAGTTATTAGCGCACCCGTATGAATGTCAGTGAATAAGGGAGATATAGTGTTTGTCCTGTCTATCTGTCTGTCCCCAGTTGTTCTTAACAACTACAAGTCCGACAGAGTTGAGCCCAGTCTCGGATTGGCCAGGGCTGGAGGGTCGGAATCCCAGCCGGGGCCCCACCCTCAACTTCGTTTTTTTTTAATATAAATTTTTAATCCTTATGTAAGTATCTACAACACTGAACAAAAAGAACCACGAAATTCGGGCCTACATCAGATGCACGTCACTGAGTATTCCCACAGACATCAGAAAGGTAACTGTAGATCTTACTAAGTCCAGAAGGCCCCCAATACCTTACGGGCTCCTTCCCGAAGGTTACTGCGATGTACAACAGAAATAGCATTTAGAAAACATGGCACATCCGTCATTTTTCGTTCAATTAAGATGATCATTATAGCCTGAATTTACAATAGAGCAAACAGAATGGGGCCCCTTTTCTACATTACAGTAAATGAATTTATGTTATCAGTAGGGCTAAGATAATTACACATTTTGTATATTGCATATGTAAATACATATTTAAGGATTTTTAACGTAAAATGAATATTTCATATGCAGGTGCATTATGTTCGAAAATAAATTGATGAACATATTTCTGTACGCATACTAACACCGAGAATATAATGTATTACTTTTCTTCTTGTTTGTCTTTTCTTTGCCTTTTTCTTCAATTTTTTTCTGGTTTTTATGAAATGTAGTAACTAGCCCATTGTCACCTCAACAATCAACTAACAAGGGAACATTACGAACCAAGTTCCGGGGATTTTCGCCGGACTGGTTCCCGAAGAGAGGAGACAGGGTAGGAAGTCAGAATGTGAGATTATTTTTTTCGGAGCAGGAGTGTGAGAGGCAGGAGAACGGGTTAAGGGTGAACTGGTGCTTGGGTCCAGTAAAACTGTACCCGTTTCCTTTTGCCAGTTTCTCATAAACGAGAGCAGAGAATGAAGTGTAACTTACCATGATTATAGGTAACGCTGTTCTACACTAGAAGCGACTGTGAAGCACCGTCAGTGTCGCCAGCTGTAGACATTCACAGTATTGCCAAAATATTAAAACCCCGAAAATATCGGTGAAGGCAGGGACTATAACGATGAAGTCAATGTCATTTACTAACAAAGTATAGTTTATTCTAGTGCTGTGTACTACTTCGCCAATATTATTTTGATTTCAGTGGTAATAAGAACGTGTTGTTACAATGAGCACATCTCATGAATGAAAAGGCACTGCGCTGATCTGATGAACAAACTTCAGAGCCAGCAGTGTCACAGCAGTATTTCATTTCTGGAATTGTTGATTTGATGAACGCTTCATCCGTATTGGCTGACCACGAATCAAGAAGTAGAAGCATGGATTCTTCGTATAAAGTAGACACACTTGGCCAGAATACATTGGTCAGCATTATCTTCTGATCTTCTTTTTCCATGTTAGCAGAGCCAGAAGCATCAAACATAATATTTGGTGGGTCAGTTGGTTTGCTTTGAGGAAATTTCCTGCTGGATTCTGCACAAAGCATGTACATCGGCGAATATAGATCTCCGTCCATTGAGATTACATGCATTATCATGTATGAGTGCGTCGTTGCCGACGTAGATCGTACAGTCGCATATACTCGTTTAATGCGAAAAAAACTTGAGTAGTGGCTTTGCAAGTGGTAAGACATGTGTTGTGATCGCTCCCGAAAAGGTGCTAATTTTCGGGGGAGAAACCGAACTTACGAACTTGGTGGGTACAAAAACTTAAAGACCTTAATGAAAAGAGCATATTATTAAGTTTTCGTGCATGTGTTTTTTTTTCGGCAGGACTTATTAAGGGACCAAATTTCCTATGTTAAGTATATGGGACTATAAGAAACATACTTCCGCGTATTAACGTTGGCAAGGTTGAACGATCAAGGACATCCGGTGACCTTGAGGAGATAATTTCCTAAGTGCCCGCTGCAACGACATTTTTTCGGATTCTTGTGAGTGTATATAGACAGCATGGAGGGCTAAGTGGGTTATATCTCAGAGGCCGCTAGGGATGGGTGCTTGATGTTTTGGGAGGTCGGTGACCTCACCTGGGGACCTCTTTTTTTACTCCCCTCGGGAGGCCGGTCTCTCGGGTATCGGGTCACCTGATCTGCGGCTGTGGGAATGCCATATTGGTTCTCCCAAGTGTAAACTTTGAACTTGAGTGCGTATGTCGTGCGAGTGCGAGTACGAATACGAGAGCGCAAAGATGTCAAAGAGCTTTGAATATACGGATATCGCCAAGACTGGACTTGGCAAACTTGAGTAACAGTGGAGGTCCGACGATCCAGATCCTAACAACCCATTTCGGTTAAAATGGATGGAGAAAGTAAAGAAGAAAGAAATAAATGTAAATAAACCAAGGTCTAATAAGGAAGAAAAGGAATTGAAACAAAAGATAGCGGAGGAAGTATATGCAGAATGGGAAAAAGCAAACAAAGAAGGCACAGCTAAAACAACGCATTTGAGAAGTGTGAGAAGAGGGGTCGCTGACCAGGAGAGTATGGATGTACTATCTGGAGGACCAGGAACACCAATGAACCAAGATGAGGGACCGAATAAGAAGAGACATAGAACACCAGAAGAAGAGGAGGCGAGTAAAAGATATAAACACGAGAAAGAAGTAGAAGAACTGAAAGTACGTTTAGCACACGCAGAAGGAAGAATAACGGAATTTGTAAACAACCAAGAAAAACTAGAAAGAGAAATCGCAAGACTTATTGAATGCGAAATTAAGCTGGGTCATTGGCAAACAAAAGTAGAAGAACGAGATCAAGGTATCGATAAATTGGAAAGAACTATCGACGAATTAAAACAGGAAGCAATAACTGGTAGCTTCAGAGTCAACGAACTAGAAATAACCATCAGCCAGACAGAATCTAGAAGAGACAGGAGACAGAAGAGAAATTGCAGAAACAGGAGGAAGAAATACGAACACATTACACCGAAACTGGAAGGTTGAAGCAGGGAAAGGAACCAGCAAGGGAATCAGCGGTACCAGCAGTCAGCTTTGCAGACATGCTGAAGAAAGACACCAAGATACTGTAAAAAACAGAATTATAGAGACAAACAAAACAAAAACGAAACCAACTATCTTAATAAGACCCAAGCAAGGTGAAACACTAAAAGACACAAGGATGAGGATCACCAGAACAATACAAAGAAATGGTCAGATAAACTTCCTGATGATCCGGACTAAGACTGCACTGATTTTGCAGATGGCATCGACCCAGGATGAGGAAAAACTACTGAACCACCCAAAACATGAAAAATAACTTCGATATGTCCAACAGAAGTGAGAAGAGAAACCCTCTGATGATCATCTATGGTATCTCCACCGAGATGAAGGAGGTAGAGGTCATAAAGGAATTGCCGGTGAGGAACCTTCAGAGTATTACAGATGAACAGAGGCAACTCATTAAACCTAGGTTCAAAACAGGACCAAGGAATCAGGATCGATACCATCTAGTATTTGAAGTACCAAGACAAGTAAGGCAGATTTTGTTGCAGAATCCTAAGGTATATATTGGATACGAAGTAACTAACGTTAAGGACTATCTCGTTGTCACGACTTGCCTGAAATGTTTTGACTATGGTCATATAGCGAACTATTGCAAAAAATATCCCAGATGTGGAACACGCGGAGAAAAAGGACACAAGAAAAGTGAATGTAGGGAAAAAGAAAAGAAAGTATGTTTACCATGTTATCAAAGGGGTAAAAAGTGCGGGGGGAAAACAAGAAGACTGCCCTCAATATCAATTAAATCTCCAAAGAACCATAGATAAGTTCGGTTATGGTCCATAACTATGATCAGCCGAAGTCCAGGACACTAAACCTAAAAAGAAACTCCCCCGTGCAAACAAAAAAGAAGTCTGGAAAGACTATTAGAGTATAACAAAAGTAAGAAAATAGAATTCATAAATAATTGGCTATCAAATGGCTAAACAAAATCAACAGAAAATTACCTCTCAATAAAGTCAGGACATATTAACTTTGAAGAGAGTAACCAAATCATCATACACTACATAAATTCTGAACTGCAGGCCTTCCCTAGGGGTTTTGCTCAAATGATAGACTTGTCGTATGATAGATTTGAATTGGAGGAGATGGATCATGAAATCATAGAAGTTCCTGTTAACCAAAACCTTGAAATGTATTTATGCAAGAATAGATATGGCTGTGGATTTGTGCATGTCAAGTCATCCAGGGAGGATTTCTTGGATGACCTGAGTCTGATTTTGGAACTGCTAGCGTCTCTACAGGGAAATATCAGAAAGAAAATTACAATACCGGCAATTGGGATGGGCCTTTGGAGAGCGGATCCATACATGGTTCTAAGAAAAATAAAAGAGTGGGAAAATAAAATAAAGAATATTGGATTGGAAATGATAATCAGTGATAAGACCCACTTTAGAACCATATCAGAAGTAATGGATAACATCAACCCAAAGAAACATGATGAGAATGAATATAAGGGTTTAAGAGGAAAGGTAACTATGGATCTGTCAACAGTAGGAAGTGAAGAAGAGGACAAGGAAATAAACACCGATGAAATAGAAGGAATAGAGGAAAACCCCACCCCCAGGAAAAAGAGAAAAACATGGAGATTATGTATCCCAAGATTTTACAGGAAAAAAGAAGAGCAGAGGATAACCCTGGTGGAGGAAGAAGCCGAGGTGGGACCTGGAATAGGGCCAGAGGTGCAGGGAACCATGAAGGAAGAGAGACCAGAGGGAGAATTGGTAGAGAAGGAAGATAGAAGTAACCTAAGCTTCAACCCAAACAAATTCTATGAGGATCTACACCTAAATTATAATTTATCAAAACTGGAGGAACCACAGATGTTGAAGGCGGCTCTCAGGATAGTAGTAAGAAATATTCATCTACAAGGCAAATCAATAACCTTCCCGATTATCGAGGAAGTTGATAAAATCAATCTTAGAGCAAACGGAACCACTAGCGACGCGAATGACTTGCTGATGTTAATTTACAAAGTATTTGAGAGGAGAAATGAGTCATTTAGGATGAATAACGTTTACAGGCAGTTTGTTATGGCATACGGACGAAATGTATTTAATCCGGTCGAGAAGTTCCCTGCCTGCTACGTCCACACTAGACAACCGTAGCCATGTTTAAGGTGGTCCAAATCAACCTGGACAGATCGAAACTGGCAACTTCCGAAGTCAGAAATGACTGCGAAAAGGAAGAGGTGGACGTAGTTTGTATGTAGAAGCCTTATACGTACAGGGGAAAACTCATAGGAATGCCGACGGATGCCGTAACAATACTGCCAGAGAATCCCAATCCTATGGTAGCGGTGGTGGTATTTAACAAAGACATAGAAGCCTTGGTGCATCTAAAATACGTAGATAAATGGGCATTATGTGTGGATTTGAGGAAGGGAAGCCACAAAATTACAATAGTGAATATATACTGCCAATTCTCCCTTCCAAGGGGCATTTTTGTACAAAGAATATAAGATATTCTCAATGGACTTTATAATGTGTTAGATTTTAATGCTAAATCTAAACTCTGGCACTGCCCTGTGACTTATCAACACGGAGAAATATTTGAGGACCTGATAGAACAATATAACAGTCGTAAACAGAGGACAACCTTCAACCTTCAGGTGCAGGGCCGGAGTGGAAACAAATATAGACGTAACAATGACAAGGGGGAATATATGTTATCATTTGTATGACGCACCGTTGACGCATATGCAACCACAAGTGCCCACGGCGCTGCCCGCTTCGCTATTGATTATGAAAGAAACCAAAATACTAATGAACAACCAGAGGAAATCACTAAATTTAATTATAATGTAAATAAACTAAATAAAAAAAAATTGTCGAGGGCCTGATACTTCCACAAATAGTAGAAAACTATAACCTAACAGAGCTAACAAACAACTTAGAAATAGCTACAAGAAACGCCATAATAAATTCAACACCCAGGGTAAAAAAATATAAATCATAAAAGGAAGCCATTTTGGACAGAGAACCTGAACAAGCTAAGAAGAAAAATGAAGGCAGGCAGAAAGAGCTATAGGGCTGCTGGAGACCATTTACTAAGGGCAAGAAGACTGGAGAACTATAGAAGCATCAAGCAGCAATTTGAAAAAGAACTCCGAGAAACCAAGAAGAAAACATGGAACAATTTCGTAGAAGAGAATCTAAATTTGGATCTATGGGGAATGCCCTACAATATAATTATATCTAAGATAAAGGTTAAAGGTGCACTAAACACACAAAAGGCGACCAAGGTCAATACACAACGAACTGGAAAAATATAATCGAACTTCTGTATGAAAAACTTTTTCCCGGCTATCGTTTTCAGGACGATAACGAAGAAAATAGAAGAATCAGAAATGACGCCAACAAAATACCAAACAATGAAACAGAAAACCCAGAAGACCTAGTGGTTACAAACGATCAAGTGGCAGCAATCCTAAGAAGCCTAAAACAAAGGAAAGCACCGGGCCCAGATCACATAAAAATGAAATATTCAAAATTAATGCAGGTATATGGACTCCTTACCTAACCAGGCGTTTTAACGAATGCGTAAATCAAGAAGTGTTTCCGGAACCATGGAAGAAAGCAAATTTAATAAACCTACTAAAAAGTGAGGACAAAAATAAACGCAGTCCCAAGTCCTATAGACCCATTTGCTTATTGAACACAATAAGTAAAATCTTTGAAAGAATAATTGCACAAAAAGAAATGAAAAAAGAAAAGACCTATCAACCTGTAAATTACAATACGGTTTCCGTTCTAAAAAGTCTACGGAAGACGCCATAAATAAACTATGTAACAGCATATATCAGCTAAAAGAAGATAATTGTAAATACACAATTGGTATATTCTTTGACATTATGGGGGCCTTCGACAATTTGTGGTGGCCTTCCTTGCTAAGGGAATTAAAGAAAATCGAGTTGCATAGCAAATTGTGGAGGTTGTAAAAAACTACTTTGCAAATAGACTAATAGAAGTAGAGACGGCGGATGGCGTCGTGGCTAAGATGCCAACAAAAGGTTGCCCGCAAGGCTCGATACTAGGCCCGGTTTTTTGGGACTTGGCCTCTCAAACGTGCCTGGAAATGCTAGATGGAATGCGGCACGTGGAAAGAGTGGTGGGATATGCCGACGACCTGGCGGTCGTGATTAAGGGTAACAGCCGATTGAACCTACAAAATAAAGCAAATGAAGTAATAGACAAAAAGACATCGTGGTGCAAAGAGAATAAGTTAACAATATCAGAAAAAAACAAATATGTGTTATTTAAAGGAAACCTTAATTTCAATAGAGGACCAACTATAAAAGTGAATGATGAAACGATAAAAAGGGAAAAACACTTAAAATATCTAGGTATAACCTTAGACGAAAAACTTAACTTTAGAGAACACACAACTATAATATAAAATAAAGCAATAAAAGTTTCACATAAATTGGTAAACATCGCAACAAAAGATCTCAAAATTCCAATTAAAGTAATACGAACGTACAACGATGTTATTATAAGATCGATTGTAGGTTACGCTGCTAGCGTCTGAGGTCACAGAATGGATGATATTAGACAAAGACAAATAATTGACAGAACACATAGACAACTACTGCTGCGGCTGTCTGGCGCATATAGAACAACACAGGTAGAGGCTCTTCAGGTGGCGTCGGCTGTCCCGCCAATGCATCTTCAGCTGAAAAAATTGGGTGTCATCTATTGGCTCAAAAAAGGAAACCAAGAACGAATATCCAAAATACTGCACCAAGAAGCAGAGAATAAATCAGAAATCAATTCCATAATAGTCAATGCATGGCAGGAGTTATGGGAGGAGACGGAAAAGGGAAGAATACCTTTTGGATTCTTTCCAGATATTGAGGAGAGAATGGGCATGGAACTGGAGATTACCGGAGGCCTTATGCATTACTTGACTGGTCACGGCCCCTACCGACAAACTATACCAAATGAAAATAGTAAAAGATAATATGTGCCATATATGCGGGGTGGTGGCCACGCCAGAACACATAGTACTAAGATGTATGGAAACAAGAAACATAGTTCACGAAGAAAAACAGCTCCTGGGGGAGACGCCCGTCACGGAGGTTCTGCGAACACCGGAACTGGTGACGGCCCTCAGGGAGCTGACTCACAAAGTCTCAAACTACTACAAGAGGAAATACCTTAACGGCGTGGACTGACCCGTATGAAAACAACAAGGATAATGCATATTAATGATATGGGGACGTTGGATCAATAAAAGGATCGCCGCGTGCGCGCACCCGCGTTGCAGCCGCGTCAGCCGCGTGTATATAGACCAGAAAACAATAGGGACACGTAATTTAATATATAAACCAGAAACGAAGTGGTGAAATAGAGAATGAATGTTCCGCTGGAACCCAGTGGGAAAAGTTCGGCGTCTTGAGGCGGTACTCCGTCCCAAGAGACGCTAAGTGTGTGTGAGTTAGTGTAAGTGTGGTGGTGGAAGAAATTGGAAATTGGTATGAAGAGACGAGCGTATATATTTAGTGCAAAAACGTTAATTTTCTGGAAGCCAGAAATGAAAGCGAACAAATCGAAAGCTAGCCACGGTGTAAATGTGAGTAATTGAGTATAAAGAATTGAAAATAGAATACAGCGAAATAAGAGGCATAACTAACCGAGCGCAAGAGTGAGACAGGAGGAACTAACATAGTGACGAGGAGGAAGTGGACATTAATCAAAAGGAAAGGAAGGCGACAAAAACTTTGTGGAACACACCACCTAATCCACGCGCACCTATCCTTATTCCTTCCTACTCTGTTGCATGTTAGAAGAAGAGGCCAAAAGAAGAAGAAGCCAACCAAGTTTATGTTTGTCTTGTCTATGTGTTGTCCACGTGTTAGTCAATGTATTGTTCTAATATTTGTAATATATGTTTATGTGTTATATGTTAATAAAGAAAATAATAGGTAGGGACCCCCCCCACCAAGCAAGTAAGTTCTATTAAGGGAACTTAGACCTGGAGAACATTCTGGACGCCTGGTCCAAAGTCCGTCCCGCAACACCTGATGTCTCTGACAGAAGGAACATAGGAGCTTCTTGGAATGCCGGAACTCCGGCAATCCAAGAATCTCTAGGGACACGCCTGGCCCAAGGCGAGAAGAACAACTATGTTCATGATGCACGCCCTTGGAAGTGCACAACTCGGCTTGTGCAAAGGATACAAAGAGGAGGTAAGGTGGGACCCCAAAACTAAAAAAGAAACTAAAAACTCGTTTAATGCCCATTGGTCAAAGTGAATGAATGCATTTCTATCTCGAAACGACTTTGATCTGTGTTCAGGATCTGTTTGGGAACCAAATGTTGTTAGATGAACAAGGATTTCATTTTTCTGACAAATTCATCTGATTTCCGCTGTATATCCTCCTCTTTTGAGGCGCAGGTCCTTGACACGTTATGAGTAATTGATCGCGAGACGATCCTGTTCCTTTTCTTAAACTTGTAAATCCATGAATCTGATGCCTTGAAATTCAGTTTATCATCTCGATCAACTTGGCGTTTGATTTGCAATGCCCACTGTCTGATTGTTCTGTCGTTAATTATGGCTTTGCGTGTAGATATTTCTTTGAAGTGCTCAAACACTCTGGCGTTTATAGTACTCACCTTCACGCCGATATTTTCGGGCTTTCAAAATTTTGGCAATACTGCGAATCTCTACAGCTAGCAATACTGACGGTGCTTTACACGGGGATGCGGCGTTGGACCAACACTTCGTACGACCAACACGCTATGGTCTTGCTGAGGACATTTACCGTGTCGTTTCTTAAGTGATTCCTGGAAAGGGGCTGCATCCCTAGACAGATACTGACTTATGAAAGTAGCATAGATAGCATCGGAGCATTTATTCTGTACTATTTGCAATTAATTTGACGCCCATTGGCATTCTAAAAAAATATTGATTGTTTTAACGCTTCCCTTTGTTACTCCTCTTTTCCATCGTTTAGGAGGTGCGTTGCCAAAATAACGTTAACGATTTAAAATATTCATATTTTTCTCACACTAATGCCAAATTTCATATTATTTGTGTAAAAGAATAGCTCCTGTCAATATGTCTATGGTAATTGCATTTATCACTTCTTTAAGTGACTTTAGAAGTGGACTTTAGCTCCTATACAAGTCGCTGGTATTACCACCCAAGAAAATGGTGGAGCACCCTCCTAGAAGGGTCCTGTAGGTTATGAAAATTTAGCTATTCTCCATAGCATGTAAACTGGATACATGCTGTGACATCGCTTCAGGTGCGTAAGATAACATTTTATAAAACATGTATTACCATATTACATTTGAACATTAATTTGTATATATTCTTACCTACCTCCTTTCATTCAGATGTTTGTGTATTATTTTTAAACATTCCAATTGTCCAACATTCCCTCTCTATATCAATTACTTCTTCTTGTTAATATTCCTATCTTAGCCTCTGTCCCCTACCCTGTGTATTATAAGAATTATAAATATCGTAACTATTGGTGAATAAAAGTACAGAAAGACGAGTTGCAAATATAAATAACGTAGTTCGTCTTCAGTATCGGACATCTTCTCGTCATCCAGTTTGAATAGAGAATTTCATGTTATCCGTCACAAATATAAACGCATAAAATACATCCTGAGCATTGGATTACACTGGAGGTGGATAAACGAGTTTAAATATTTGATCTAGAGTCTACCTATCGACACTAAGTAGTCACTCCATTATTACGTAGAGCTCGATGGTAAACGCGTAATTTGAGTTCACGTTTTAGCCATTCACAAAGTATTTTTCAAATGGAGGTAGTTTTTGGGATTTAGATGTTCCTTTGTCAGATTGTGTGTTGTTATAAACAGAGTAACATGGAGTTTTGTTTCATCATAAGCGTTTGTCTTACCCGATCGGGAATACTTAAAAGGGATTCTATTATCGTCTAATGTCATGTCGATATAAGTCTTTATCTTGTTGCTTAACGTCAATACTTCTATCATGAACATATTGATCGAAATCATTTCTATTTACAAACCTGATACCTGTTCCGACATGCAGACTTCCAGGGAAACTTCTCCCTCACCCCCTGTTAATTCTCATAATGCGTTTCGGTACGTTTGCTGTATCTGACTTCTGTGAATTCTAGTATACTTTACAAACTTAGGTAAATCGTAGAATTTGCGTTGAATTTTTCAGTTACCACATAGTTTGTGTGTCCCTTCCAAGAATTATTCCTGTGCTCCAGTATTCATTTTGTCACAAAGTGTCACGA
Source organism: Lepisma saccharinum (assembly GCA_022664845.1). Lineage (NCBI taxonomy): Eukaryota > Metazoa > Arthropoda > Insecta > Zygentoma > Lepismatidae > Lepisma > Lepisma saccharinum. The sequence goes on along the minus strand of JAGDQP010023905.1, from coordinate 11,895 downwards.
TGTGTTCACATTTATTATTGTTTTCTTGTATTTTTAGTGTCATGGGTTAGCGGAGGTTAGGTAAGGCCAGGTTCGCATAAACAGATAGAAATGTAATTTCAAAGAAAGGAACGAGAGTGTAAAGATACATAACCGAACCTGACCTTACCTAACCTACCCTAACCCATGGTAACTAATCTAGAATAATCTACGAAAAATGCAAGAAAGCAATTATTAATAATACATATGAAGAGATAGAAATATATTTTGAAAGAAAAAATCTCGCACACGCCGGGATTTGAATCCGGGTCCTTTCACTCAACAAGCCGACGCCTTATACAATTACCCACGATCGCAGCTTGCAAATGGCGATTTCAAAGTTGTATACATGTGTTACGTAAAAATGCTACGAAATGTCATTTGCGCGTGCAGTGCTGTAGTCCCAGAATTTTTACAGGGTATACGCTAAGTTTGTCAATCTTTAAATATAGATCATGTTTCTATTAAATATAGGGAAGGAATAAGTTAATTTCTTCAATTATATGCATAATTTGTTGCATTGAGGGAATAAGTAACAAGATGTTGCGACTTCTGCACAACTACAAAGCATCTATATCAGTTAAAATTCAGTTACAATTCTTTATGTTGAATTGTCGACTCTGAAGTCAAGGGATACAAGTGAGATTAACGAATATAAAACAAAGTATTTCAGCCAAAGACCTCTTTAGGGCCACTTCAATTTACGGGTTCTACCACTCCACCAGATCTTAACTCAGTTCATGAATATCATGGCTTTCTTCTCCTTAACCCTCTGCCATGTCTTCCACTGCAGAATCTCCACAAAAGATGGACATAGAAGGTTTCGCCAGACTTTCCATGCCATACTTCCTCGGTTCAGACTACAAACATGTTTGATGCCCTTTGTCAAGATCCAAAAAAGGAAGCAGAAAACAAGAAGATTGTTCCCAATGAGCACCTCTTCCTACCTTCACGAAACCACCTGCTATTTTCATCTATGGAATTACAAATAGATATCAGTTCAGTAAAACACTATCTGCAACTTGTCAGATTCGCCCGCTATCAAACAGACTGCTGAATTTATTATATTCCAAGCACAATCTAAAGCTGATTTTGACAAACTACAGACATATTGTCTACAACAACAGATCCAATTTGCCTAAGAAGCTCATAAGCAAGATCGCCCACTTAAGGTGGTGCTACGCAAATTATCAATAGAAATTATTCCTGCTGATATTTATGAAGACCTAGTCACTCAGGGACTTCCCGTCTCACAAGTTACTCAACTTCACGGAAGAGACAAGACGACAAAAGGCAAAATTTAGTATCCATTATTTTTGGTTACGCTCCGAAAGGCTGAAAATGTTAAAGCCATCTTTCAACTGAAACATGTTCTTCACTATATTGTGAATGTTAAACCATATAAAGACCCAGATATTCTACAATGCTACAGATGCCAGCGTTTTGGATACGCCCAAATTCATGTTTCAATGTACCACGATGTGTCAAATGTGGTGACACCCATTTAACTTCATAATGTGACAAGACATCTAAAGAAACACCTACTTGCTGCACTAAATGTGGCGGTGCCAACCCCGCAAGCTACCGGGGCTGTAAAGCCCTTCAATCTGTAATTTCCCGACGCAAAATTGAACATTGTGTCAAGACTTCCAGCACTGCAGCTGTCAAGACATCCACTTCTCTACCTAAACCTGATGTCCCTGAATGAACTGTTTTCTTTATTTCAAGATTTTTCTACAAGTGACTTACTTTCCAAGATTGGTCAAGCTCTCATCCGATTTCGTTCCACAGCCAACTTTTCTGACAAGATTTCTATTGTCATCGACAACCTGCAACAAATTTTTACTGCTTGCAAATGTTAATCCTGATGTAAAGTAGATTTATTTCCCATTGTTTTTACAAAAGAGGATTGTATTTATACAGATTCCATCAACTGCCTTGGTCTTATTATCTCACGTCATTCAAGTTTCATCATCAATGGAAGACAACCATCTCTCTTTCTTCTCCTCCTTTTTCCTCTCTCAGTCCTATCCTCCTTTCTCCTTTTCAAAATTTCCTATAAATTTTCTTTAATTTCCTATGCACAGGGAAGCGACAGTTGCACCCTGGACAATCACATACGCAACTCATTAAGTCAACGCATCACAACCTATGGAAGACCGAAACATCGAACCATCAAAAGTTTAGTCATGAAAAGGTTAGTTAGTGAAAAGATATACTGATCCACATCCTGTATTTATATCATTTCCCTCTTCTCAACATTTTTTCCCGATCAAATGAACAAATGTCTCATTTCAGTATTGACAGAAATTGTCATGACGTCACACTTGGCTACTTGTGCGGGAAAACACGATTTAATCGAGTGTGCAAAAAGAAAACACTATACCTGAGTTATCTAACCTCCACGTGCGCTTGATCGTAAAGAGAAAGTATAAATAAAACCAAACCATGATTCGATCCCGAATCCTTCGCATTACCTTTCCGACACTCTACCAATACGCCAAATGATCAACTGGATAAAACCAGCTGCTTGGCAGTCTTGTTTGTCATTATATGCAAGTAGTTAAGTGTGAAGTCAGGGCAATTTCGGTCAATACTGAAATGAGACATTCGTTCAAGATGTGAAACCAAAAGCATTTGACCGTAGTAATCTCGCCGGCGTAACTCGCTGACAGTATCAGATTTAATGGCAGATTTAACAGCTGCTTTGTTATGGCCTGAGTAGCTAAGTGGTCAGCGTGTGAGACTCAGATTCACAAGGTTCTGGTTTCGATTCCCAGTCTGGATTTCAAAATATTTTCTCCAAGGAGTTCAGCGCTGTAAATTACATTCGAGATTGCTTCTGAAAGAGATTTATCCCATAAAAGAAGAAACACACAAGACCAAGTGAGGAGGAAGGGGAGAAAGGCGCACACTGTGTTATCCTTAAGCGTTAAAATTTCATTTATTTAAATGTCTTTCGCTATTTTCCTTTTCCTCTCTCCTTCTTTTCTCCTCTTCCTTCGCTCTTTTCCCGTCTTCTTCCATCTCTCTCTCTCTCTCTCTGTGTGTGTGTGTGTGTGTGTGTGTGTGTGAGAGAGAGAGAGAGAGAGAGAACAAAAAAAGAATGCGATTTCTGTCTATTTATCTTCTGGTTCTCTACATGGTGCAGTGGACTCAATCTTTCTTGCTCCAAGTGGAGGAATATCCTGGCATGCCATCTTCCGGAGCATATTTGTACTGTCATGTTGGTTGTCTAACTATGAGGCGTACAGTGCAACATTTCTCCTGGAGGAAAATGCTACTATTTTTTACAATTTCAACCTCCACTTACTTTTCTAAGGAACTGTACAAGAGGTGCTGGGGGAGTTTGCATTTTTGAGGTGGTTGGAGAATGGAATCTTTGCAATAGAAGTCGAAGAAATATACATAGAAGATTTTGGATAATTGTAAATAGCATTATAAGATAGCAATGGGATACTTCAACGCAGGAATAAGAAACAAGGCGAAGCAGTTACACGAAAGTCGAATAGCTTGGATTTGGAAAAAGAAACAACAAAGACCGAAGAGAATTAAAAGAGACTAATGAAGTTTTCAGAAACCAATAAACGATTCATTTCGAGTACAAGTTTTAAGAAGAAAACTCAAGTGAATTGAACAAGGGAAGGCCCGATGGAGCTTAAAACAAAATAGATTATATTCTATCAAATAACAGGGAAATTGTTCAAGATGTGTATGTTCAGAACAGTTTCGAAATCTCGAGTGATCGTAGGATAGTGAGATGAGAGTTCGCAATAAACACAAGATTAGAGAAGAAGATTATCAGGGAAAAGCCATCATTTTAGATTTAAAAAGAAAACAAAGAATTAGCAGACAGAAATCCGAGATAGAACTAACCAACATAATCAGCACTTGGGATGAGATAGAAGATTAAGGAGATATCAATTGCAAATATAACGTAGTGACTGAGATAATAAGGGAGACAGCTAAAGAAATAGCAGGCATGAAAATGGAGAGTAAAACCTAGGACGAAACAAAACTTTTAATGAAGAAAAACTAGAAATAAAAAAGGGTGAAAATACTGTAGCGAGAAATGAATGCATATAAATAAATAAGATCTCAACGAAGAATGTACGAAACTATAAATAAAACGCAATATTGTTGGTAAATAAACCACTGAAAACGGATTTCGAAAAAAAAATAATCAAACAACACTTCTTCAGCTGGGGAAAAACAAATACTCGCTGTTAAGGGACATCATGATATGGTAGCCAGAAATTAAAAAAATATTTTAAAAAATCGAAAGAGAATTTAACTACTCTGAGGAAGAATTAGGAATCGAAAAAAGAGCCGAAAATGATGCGAAGAGCCCAGACCTAATGAAATAATATATTACTGTACAAATATTTACAACTAGATTGAAAGTGACTGAAGAGGGAGGAAACAGCAGAAGGGTTTGTGTTATGTGAACATCTCAGCATTGGTATTATAATAATTTCCAGGAATCAGACCAGCAGCTCACACTGTTAAAAATTTTGGAAATGTTCCTTGATATATCCGCTAATGTTTCTGATAGATGTCAGTGTTTAAGGTTATCTCCAAGAATCCTGAAAAGCACCGAATAATTTATTTTACGTTTTGAAATGTCTCAGAGTTCAGTTCCAGTGTGATTTGCTTACATGCGCAAAAAGAGAAAACGTTTTCTTAAATATACGTACAATGCTCATCAAGTGTTAGTTGCCTCATTTTTGATAGCTTATTTTCGCACATATGGGAAATATTCTAAGTGAATAGGTATTGAGATTCCTATTGACAAAGAGAAAAGAGATTAAAACGTGGCGTAAGTCGTGGAAGTAATCTAGTTTATGTTTTTGCTGAATGAGCAACGCATTTCTGACACTACTGTTTTCATAGATGATCCAGTCTGTAAGACGTTGGGCTTTTAATTGGATTTCAAATCTCGCTTCGCTTTTTTCCCCCACCATGCGGTAACTGAACGATATTGTTTTGTTTTTTATTATTAATCAAGTTATTGAAAATTTCGAGGCAGCCAGGTTGCCTAGTATTTTCAGGAATATTTCGGAATTTATTATTATTATTATTTTTTTTGCTGTGCATTTTTTTTTCGATGTATATCTCAACCTACATACCAAATTCGGAAGAGTGGATATTGCGCTCGAATTAAGCGTAATATTCCATCTTTCGAAAGCGGAAAGTGAGACCAGAATTACAGCGAATTTTTATAGCTCGAATTAACATTAAACATTTCTGCTCGAACAAATATGTGATTCTATGGTAGTTCTTTTCGATGCAAGTGTAATCTCTTCGGATGAATTTCCAACCGTAGTCTATTTCAAATTTTCATTGTTTTGAGATGAAATTTTCATCCTTTAAAAATAAAAACTATACAATAAAATGTTGAAAATGCAAAACAGAAACAAAAGGGAGCATTTATTCACCAGTAGTAAGGGAAATGATTAATGTTGTTATTAAAGAAGAGATAATAAGTTAAACTCGGCGTTCGTTAAGCCCAGGCCAATGATCCAACGCTCTGGAACCTACGATAGCCGGGCAACTGCATGATAACGCCTTCGAAAGGACCGTCAGGTACTTAAGAAGAACGTTCAAAGATGTTTATTGTAATATCTTCCTCCTTACGTCTTGTGGTATATTGTTGTCATTGAGAACATTTGAAGCGGTTAGAGGATAAAGGTGTCATGTTACATTTTTCCTTCCATCTTCTTCCACAAACAAACTCGTTTGTCTGTGTAACATATCTCCTTCATCGTTTCTGAATCTCTTTATTCAGACGAGGAATAACTTAAATGGGGTGTTGTGAGGAAGAATAACACTCATCCACCACCAGAACTCATTCTTTCGAAAAATGTAACATGACACTTTTATCCTCTAACCGCTTCATTTATCAGGTCTTCTGTTGTCATTTAAAAACGAATAACTTCACACTTCGAGATAGAAAAAGTGGCTGATAACAAACTTATGCTGCATTGTGAACCAATCTGTAATGTTGATAAATCTTTCTTTCAATTTTGAAGAATAAATGACATCAGTTAAGCATCATATTTGAATCTAAAATCATCAAATTTGAATCATTTTGGATCCAAAGTTTCGTTACAAAACACTATTGTCCATGGAAATTCAATAATTTTTTTCTATGAAAATACTTTCTTGTCGTAGAAAGGGTTAAAATTTCACTGTTTAATGTGTACCTCCACTCGTTTGAAGAATCTTTCAGAGGTAAACGTAACACAAATGGAGGTGTACAAACTAAAAGGTATGCAGATGAAGGAGGATGACATGAAAATACTTTAATAGAATGAATAAAGTCAATTAGCGAAACAGATTATGGTTGTCTTCTTTTCTGTAAACTAGTTGCTACAAATATGTAATCTTCGAGGACCAATTTAAAATGAAACTGAAATAAACTGAGGTTGATTCACATAAACTACATCTATTTATTGACTTGAATTAAAACCCGGAAAATAAAGTGGGAATATTTTTCTATGCAAGTAGTTGTTAGGAATGAAACTATTTTTAACTACTCAGTGGCATATAAGACAATCGAATCTGCTTAATCGTTGTTCATGACGCACATAACTTTTTTTCCTATCGTGCGAATTTTGATATGAAAAGTTTCAAATAAAATTCCGGGAGGGGGACAACTGTCCCTCCCTGCCTCCTAAGTGACGGGCCTGGTGATTCCTTCATTTATGACATCAGTAGCATCTTGTAATATATGTATATATGAGGGTTGGGGAGTAAATCATTGTAACATATTAATATTTCGACAATCGAAGAATGTATAAAAATGTGTTATATACAAATGAAAAGTAACCATAATGGATATTTTGTTGGTAGGGATCGTGAAAGAAAATCCAAGGAAGCCTGTAACATACACATGTAATAATGCACATGTTAAAAAAACTCGTCTCATTATGATAAACCCTCAAAATAATCTCCCGCACTGTCCACAGCACGCTGTCATCAATGTTACAAATACTTGTCTGGTTATGATAAACCTTCATAATAATTTCCCGCATTGTCCACAGCACACTGCCAGTGATGTAGAAGACGTCGAATGCCAACGGCAGCGCCATCCTCTGCACCATGCCTGAAGCGGGTGATATGTTGGCGCACAGCATTATCAATGTCCAGGCGGTTCACAAATCGTCTACCACGCAATTATATCTTCACCTTGGAGATGGAATCAAAATCACACGGTGACAAATCCGATGAATACGCTGGGTGCTCTGACTCTTCTCATCTCCATCGGCGCAGTAGGTCCAGTACTCAAGCTGCGTTATGTGGCTTTGCATTATCGTGCAGTATGATTGAATTATGAGTAGACTGGACGGTTCTCTCTAATGGCATGTAGTAGGTGTCGCTGCAGGAAGTCTTTGTAATACGCTGATGTGACTGTGGTTCCATGAGGAACGAAGTGACAAACCAGTATTTACCTTGTGTAATACGCTACAATCACATCAATAGTGTGGGCGAGGGATTCTCCCGAAACTTCTGCCAACGTGGTTACCTTGGATGTCTCCACTTTGAGGACTGTGATTTGAACTGTTTCATACGGTCTGGCCCAGAATGCATCAATAACGGTGATCCTGGAAAAAATTGGTTGCCGTCATTCTCATAGTGCTGTATGTGATCGGAAGAAACTGCATATCGTGTCTACGTTTGAATCTCCGTGAGGGCATGTGGAACTTATTTCGACGGAACTTTACGTAGACTCAGATCATGCATCAAAATTTTGTGAATGGTATGCTTCTCAATCCCAGTCTCCGTCTCTAATTCACGCAGCGTCCATCGTTTCTCGTTCTCCGACAGATATTCTAATACGGCACGTGACACATCTGTCCACCTTGACCATTTTATGTGTCTGGTTGCTTGGTGTTCTCCCTGAAAAGCTACTACCCATCTTGCGACAATTCGATATGTCAGAGGATTATTCCCTAACGCTTCTACCAATCCTAGGTGACACGCGCGTTTTTCTTCCGGAGAACGGCCACTTGGCTGTGCGATCACTGTTCCACTCTGGTCACTTCCATTATTAGTGCATGAGTCTCAGAGGGGACGACCGTTGCACAATGGTGTATAGAGAGTTTGACTTCAGATCATGTTTTATTGATGCCTAAGTATGAATTTTACCTAGGGCAACCCGCAGAACTTCTGTGATTAAATAGTGTTCCCAATATATAGTTCCGATTATCCGTTGTTTATTTATTGACTGATAATACCTTACAATCTGTACTGATTTCTTTCTTCGGTGGAGGTTAATTTTTTGACCAAAATATATTTGTAATTTATCGTTGTACATAGCGTATGATAGTAGACTAACTCCTCCCTTCGGGGAGAGGCTTCACCCACTAGTGGGTTGAATATGGCTGTGATTTATTATATCGTATATTCGTTGCATATATTCGTAATTTATTTTTGTTCTGGAAGAGCGAAAGATTAGGGCGAAAATAAAACGTCCTTATTGGTAGATATACATCGTACGATTAATAACTTAATTTATTTTTCCAACAGGTCTCGCTTCCCGCAAGAAAAGGTTTGGCGTTTCGCGTGCGGCCCGCGGGGCACCAGTCGGAACCCCTGAATTAGATGAAACCTATATGTAGTTGGTTGTTTATAAAAGTATTCATTATGCATTTATACAATATGGCGCGACCCTTGGAGCTCGGACCATGAGGGAGGAATGTCCAGTGTTTTTATACTGATGCACAATGTACTGGTGGGCAGCGGGGAATGAATTGGTGGAGAGCTCACTTCTGGCGCTAGGGGTCGTCGGATCGATCCCTGCTCATGCCATGTAGGCTTTGTGGTGGACAAACACCGTGTGCGTGGGTTTTCTCAGGATTCTCCCGTTTCCTGACACTTTTTTAATTCTACCAGTTCATCTCATTATCATCTATCCAGCCAGAGTCAAAGTTGCCTAAAGCCCTTAAAAATTAAATTAAAACTCAAAAGAAGGTACTAGTAAACCCAAACATACGTATCTGCCATTGAATAGAAGCAGGTTAATTCTAGGGAATTTGAGCTAAAGATAATTGATTTTTGCGTATGGTAATTATGATAAAAAATATACAGGGGTTGGACAAAAAAATCTAAAACGTTTGAAAAAGTGTGAAAATCATACCTAGTATGGTGTGCGGCCTCCTTTTGCGTCCAAAACAGCTTGGATCCGACGTGGAATGGACGTATACAGCTCCTGAATCGTTGGGTGTGGAATGTTGTATCATTCTTCCTCCAAAACATGCTCCAGTTCCTTAAGGGATGATGGTGGAGGGTAATGAGACCGACACGCCTTTCTAACACAGACCACAATGGCTCAATGATGTTCAGATCTGGTGATTGTGGGACCCAGGGGAGGTGTGATAGCTCCTGGTCATGCTCCTCAAACCATGATTGCACCGTTTTTGCAGCGTAACAAATCATCTTGGTAGATGCCATCGCCATCCGGGAACAATGTGTGGGCCATGGGTAGAACCTGGTCCCCCAAAATGGCTTCATACGCCTTAGCATTCATGATTCCATGCAGGGCTATGATGGGACCAGCAGAAAACCACGATATCACTGCCCATACTGTAACAGAGGCACACTTATGCTTTACAGTTGGGCGCAGACAGTCTGGATCATAGGCCTGCGACGGTGTTCTCCATACGTAAACACGACTGGTTGTTGGAAACAAGGTGTAGGTCGATTCATCGGAATACATTACGTGTTTCCACTGATCAAGCGTCCAGTCCTTGTGGTCCTTGCGCCACTGGATACGCCGCTTCGCATTTACTGCTGTGACCAGAGGTTTGGCGATCGCGGCCCTGCCATGAATTTTCATTTTATGAAGTTCCCGTCGCATTGTTTATGATGAAACCGGGTTCTGTAGGCCGGAATTGAGTTCAGACGTAATTTTCATTGCAGTGGTCTGCTTTTTAGCTGCTACAATCTGTTTTAATGCCCTCCTGTCCCTATCGGACAGGATTGTCTTTCGACCACTGTTGTGCTTTGCAAACGTTGTTTGCCCATGCATTATGTATGCCCTCGTGACATTGGACACAGTGCCTGTCGATACCCCCACAATAGTCGCCACTGTTGTCACTGAAGCTAAAACCAGACGGACACCAACGATCATGCCTCTTTGGAAGTCTGTCAGGTCGCCCATTTTACCGCACCACTTGCACACCACGACACTCACAGGTGAACTGGGTACTACTGACGGAAGAGGAAGGTCCACATGACACATTGAAAACAAAACACGATCGGCAACCGCAACACGTGGTGTACAGTGGCGGGCCACACTTACGTGTCCTGTATGCCGAGTTTTTAGATTCTTTTGTCCAACTCCTGTATATCTTCCTTGGATAATACCGTAATTAGAAATTAACGTATTATATATAACGGATGAGAGCACATTTCGGTAAGAATTCATGGTTTTTTAGTATATAGTAAAGATGTTTTCGAAGTTGTATTCTCTCTAGGAACTTAAATTCTTCCTATAATTCAAAATATTTATTTTGTTCCCTGGAGGTTTATTAGTACTCTAATACAAACCATACTAAATAACTAGAGTCCATATCCTTATGTTTTTCAGGGTGAAGATATAGGAAGTATAGCAATGTGGCAGTAAATGCATAAATAATCCCATCATTTGTCCCGTACCGTAAGTCTGCAGAAAACCAAAGCAATAGTAAATTGGGATGAATGTGTGAAAGTTTATCTCCAATTCTGCTGATTACATTGATTATCTGCAGCGTAAAGCATTAAATCACTTGCTGTGTGAGAAAAACAAACTACATTTTTAAAAAAAGCATGACAAAGAATAGAAAAAAATGAAAAAACTTCACAGAAAAAACGTTTTAACAACACAAAGTTGGCTACTCCCATTGTGCATTGCTAAGCCGACACCAGCTACGTCATTACATTTCGAGGTATGACGTGATTTGTGTCGATGCTACACTAACTTTGAACGCCTGTAACTCCATCTATGCCGGATACAGTATTTTTTTAAAAATAATTTTACTCTTGTTTTGATGTGAGGAATCAGTCACCTCTCGAAGTTTGACCCCTACTTTGCAACCGCCCTGTATATTATCTAGAAGAAGTTATAAAAAGATGCTTCGAAAGCGATGAAACATCACTTAAAATGATATTAAAACAGCTGCAAAAACTGTGAAGAACATGAATACGTGAATAAAACAACAGAGATGGTAACTGGAACATATCGAACCATAGCAAACATCAAGATTGGAAGTGAAAAGTAGGACAGTTATTTGCGAAGTATTATAAGCGATTTTGTGAAATGTGAGAAAGGGCTCAAGGAGACACTAGCAATAGCCTAACAAAGAGAATCTCTTCTGCGGATCTCTGAACGAAGAGCTAAGGGGAAAGATTAATTAAGATGTATTGTGTTGTATGGAGCGGAAATGTAGACATGGAGAAGAATAGAGAAAATAAGCTAGATACAGAAGACGCCAAACGAGAAAGTGTTTAGCACAATAGGCGAGATACGAATAATACTGGAGATCATCAAAAAGAGAAAAATAATTAGGACATTAGCTGCGCAAACATTTTATACTGAGAAATGAAATTGCATGTATGGTATACTCTAGTAAAACATTATTTTGGCTTGCCACATTGAAGAAAATTAACCAAATCCAGTATGGTGGCAAAAGGAAAGGAAAACTAGCACGTTACTAGTGCTTGGTGGATGCCTACTAGTATTATTAAAATAACTCTACCAGAGCCTGAGATGCCTAACGTACATAAATAAAAATAAATAAAAAGATACAATTTTCAAACAACCATCCACCATTTGATATCGTCAAAACAAGATTGCATGAGCAATACACAATTTTGTAGGTTCAGTGCCGTGTT
>JAGDQP010023904.1:0-28594 GCA_022664845.1 Lepisma saccharinum | reverse complement strand
ACATTGATTTACACAAGTCTCAACGTACTATCACATTGATTTACACACGCAAAATGAGACATGTAAAAATTGTTGTTGCAAGGTTAATACATATGTTTTAAAATTCTTTTTCCTCCTGCAGGCGTGTTCGAGTGAAGTAATGATGCTTCGGATGGCGAGGCGGTATGACGTACGGACCGACAGCATTGTGTTCGCTGACAACCAGCCTTATACAAAAGACAGCTACGATCTTGCTGGAATGGGAGAGACGATTGAGGACCTCCTGCGATTCTGCCGACATATGTATGACATGAAAGTCGACAATGCGGAATATGCATTGCTAACGGCCATTGTTATCTTCTCAGGTATGTATGTAGTTTGTATGTCCTATTAATGTACAAAGAATAAGAAAATGGTGTCGCGTGAAGCTTCATAGTTTACTTTCATTATCTAACTTACTGTTTGTCGCAGTGAAAAGTATTGCCTTCTAGAATATAACAGGGTTCATACACTACCTGGAAAACCTGGAAAATCTGGAAATCTCAGGGAAATTGATTTTGGAAGGAAAAAACCTGGATAATTCAGGGAAATCGATCATGTCTAGTAAAAAACATGGAAATATCAGGGAAATTGAAACTTCCAAATATTCCAGTTAGGGAAATATAATACTATAAATATTATCAGGAAAAGAAAAACTGTAGAGTAAATATTTTTGTTCATATTCAGTTAAGTTTACAATTTGTGGGTGGTTGGAGGGATTGTTTGTCCCCTGTTGGGAAGATGATTAGGGGACCCTTCTGTTGTTTTATTTCTCTTTCTACTCTGTCTTTTGTCTGATATTTCTTATTTATATAACCACAATTCCTGGCTCCATAAAGTTTTGCAGGACTTGTAGAATGAAGTTTCGAAGGACTGGAGAGGAGCGGGGGAGAGTATTTTGGAAAAATGTTCCAATGTAGAATTTTTACAATGAGAGAGAAAAATGTGTAGAAAACATTTAAATGTATTTTTGGTATAAGAACATTATATTTTACGTTGTTTATTCTTTCTTAGAACTAATATATTTGACATTGATTCCAGCATTATATAGTTTGGTTTTACAGTTATAATAAAACACTAAAATTGTTAATTACAATAAAAGACTAAAATTGTGAATTTTGTTACAATAAAACAGCGTGGATAGGGGAATGGCTTGAACAATTGCAAATGGATACTGTGATGATTATCTGTGCTCTAAAGTTTTGGATATTTTAAATTTTAACTGTTTCTTTGTGTGTACAAAATTTGTTTAATTGCAATTGTTCATTGGGAAGAAGGGTGGCCATTCTTAAATATATTATTATTATTATAATAATTTAATAATATTATTATTAAAATTTATATATTAGTTTCTTCCACTAGACCTGGAAATTACAAAATTAATACCTGGAAAATTCAGGGAAATTGCGTTCAATATTTTTCTATGAACCCTGTCTGTTGTCTAAGGAAGCTCTTCACATGTTGGAGGAATGACGTCGCTTGACGAGCACTGTTCCGAAAAGGGATGAAGGAGGTAGGGCGATCAGGGACTTACGGAGTATCTTCGTGAAATTCACCTGGTAAACCCGTCAGGATGTTTGGCAGTCAGGCTCGAACCCGCACACACTTTTTTTTTTTTTTACTTTTTTAATTACCAATTTCTGTTTTCCTGTTCTTGAATCCAAAACCATCCAAGGTGTGTGTCTAATTTTCCCCTCAGTCAAATCAAGCAAATGCTGAGATATTTTGAATTTAAGGCCAAGCCGTTTCCTCTTCCATCTCGGATGGCGTAATAAAGTCAGTGGCAAGATGGACTGTAAAACCCATTTGGATTCTGCGTATTTTTCTCTTCTTGAAAGTATTTGAACGCTAGGTCTGTTGATGTAATGACTTACACTTGTTGTATATCAACACCTTTGTATGCTCGATTCATAGCGTTGACCGACAGTTAGCGGTCTGTAGCGGATATTCAAAGTGTCACTCCGAATAACCAATCAACTCCCTAAGTTTAATCCAGCTTAATAACTGCTGGTATCTTTGAAATATTCAGCCGTGGTGGTCCTTCGGTCTGGGCCAATAAGACTTGGTCCAGAAATCACACAATTGGGTGAAACCCCCTGCTGTGTCATAGATCTAGTTCCGTGATTAGTGGTATGGGGCAGGTTAAGGCTCTTTGGCTCAAATCACAAGGTTGCTGCTCGAATTCCATCAGGACGTAGACGTTTCTGAAATTTGAAAGTTAACAGTGTATTGAATCGGGAAGGCTAAGGTTGTAACTTTCTAAAATGGCCCATAACTACAAATTTAGTGACAGTTGTGTTTTTAGTTCTTCCAAAAACAGTGTTCACGACCAAGATTGTAAGTAGACCTCCCTTTAGTTTTGGTTCTTGCAAAATAAATGTTGCATCCTACCAGCAGACTTCGGATCGGCGCTGTGAAGACACGTCACCAAACGAATCGTGACATTGTATCTTGTCTTGGCAATAAATATGTTTCCTCTATGACAGATTTCTAGTTTAGTTATTTGACATGATTTGTATTTATACAATGTCTTGTTCTCTTGTAAGCGTGTTTATTTTTTGGTTTTATGATCCAGGTGGAAGTAGAGAAGGAGTTGGAGAAAGAGCTAGAATATGAGAGTGAAGCCGAGACAAACGGAGTAGAATTTATAGCTGCTGAGAGTGACGAAGAAAGCTCGGGTGGTGAGGTAAGAAACTCTACAAGTGTTATGTATATGTGAATTTATTTATATAGCCTTCATGCATCTCAGGCTCTGGCCGAGAGTATTGTGTATACATTGTTCGTTTATTTACTATATCATCTTTGTACACTCGACTAAAAACTTTTCAAATTCAACTCAACTTTTCTTGCATTCGATAAATCTATTATAGACAATACAAATTCTGTATGTATATATGTATGTTTTCCACTATATACATCCACACCGTTGAACTGCACCAGATTTGCGTCTGATCTTCACATGTTCAGTAAGAGATCGTAGGCTGCTTCCTCCCAATATACAGGGTGTTTTAAAATTACACCAACAAACTTGTGGAGGTGATTCATCACATCAAAACAAGACGAAAGTTCTTCTGATAAAATTTTTGAAATGTGCATAGTTTCGGAGCTTACAGGCTGCCGAAAGCGTGGAAAAATGAATTTTAGAGCTTCATATTTCTAACACCACGAATAGTAGAGCTGATGCGGCATGGTACCGTTAAAGACTTTAAACCTGCTCTATTTGAAAATGCACATTTCAAAATTCCGAATGGGTGCCCCAAATGAAGTAGGGAATTCCCAGAAATTCTCTGAAGTAAAGATGGATCGAAATTAGCATGAATTAAACGACTTCCAATGTAAGTAAAAATGACATACGTCGTCTCCATCCAAATCGGGCAGTCTCTTTCTCTTTGAGAGAGTTTCCTTAATAACAAATACAACGATCGATGAAATTATGCAGTTAATACTCCTGCTAGTTATGCAACCACAAATTTTTTTTTTAGAAAATCGTTCTGTGTATGGAATCTACTTGGCGCAAACGAATTATTGTTTTTTTTTTTTTTCATTCATTCATGTTCATTTCGACCCATCTTTACTTCGGAGAATTTCTGTGAATACCCTAATTGTTTTGGAGAATACCTTGTGCACCCGTTGCGGAATTTTGAAATAGGCATTGTATAATGCATATTTAAAGACTTCGACGGTATTATGCCACATCAGCTTTATTTTTCGTGGTGTTAGAAATATGAAGATCTAAAATTCATTTTCCCACGCTTTCGGTAGCTTGTAGCTCCGAAACTATGTAGATTTCGAAAATTTGTCAGAGGTACTTTCGTCTTGTTTTGATGTGAGGAAGCAGTTGTCGGTGTAATTTTAAAACACCACGTATATCTATACTGGAGGGTCAGAAAATTTGTAGTTTAATAAAAGCTTCATTGTTATTTTATTGTTGTATATTAATTTGTTCCAAGAATGGTGTAAAAATGGCGTTTGTAATAATTAAATAAACGAAAAGACACTCCAAGCAGCGAAATCTATCGTTTCATAACATTCACAGAAACTGTTTTCTCACAAACGAACGCACAAGGAAAAGTTCAAGGTAGAAGCTCGAAGGTTTGTACAGCTGTAACGTACAAGTCTAAAATAAAAGACACCACGAGACTATTTACACTAAAACCTCGTTTATCCGGAACGATTTTCGAAAAAAGAAATAAATGAATTTTTCGTCAACAAATCTGCAAATCGTACACAAAGCGAGCTCCAGTCTTATTAATTCTTTCCAATGTAAATGTGCAGTGTTGTACTGTATTTGCCCTCAGTTCATGAAATTGTCCTCTGTACACTGTATTTCTAAACGCTTAAAATGTGCAAAAATCGTAAATGTGGTTTACCCGAAACGGGTCCGGTCCCATCAAGTCCGGATAAACCTAGGATCTTCTACTGTATTATTTTCTTTAATAAGAGCAAATGTTACGGATTTTTAGCATGCATCTATACGTTTGCAGCTCACAAGATTGCTAAGCTCAAGAATGCCTTGCACAAATTTTTTTGTTATTGATGTTACCAATACATTGGATGCTTATATTTATTTATTTTCTTTTTGACAGGGGATGTATGAATTGCCAACTAAAAATAAAAAGTTTAATACATCGGTGGTTTTAGAGGCAGAGTGAGCACACTTCAAATTCCTCAGCCTATTAAATCTTGTGAGCTGCCAACTATAAGTTGTTAAAATATTTTAAAATTAAGTAAATAAAATAAAAATAAATGACCAATACGTTCTTCTTTATAAATTAATTTATTTTACGAAGTACACTTTCAAGACTAAGTTCCATTTACCTGTAACATCAAGTGCAAATTATGGTGGAAGGAAGTCGCCCAGGACCTTGTTTGGAGATACTGAGGAAAAGTCCTGGATTAAGATGTACGGCGGCTGGGTTTGATTCTAGAACCTTCCGAATTCGTATCCAACTCTGTAGTACGCTGAGCCACGTCCCCCTAGTTTTCAGCTGTTATTTATAAAGACGAGAATTCTTGTTTTCTGTGGTACCAGATCCCTGTTTATGGAAGGCACTTATTCTCATTTTCTGACCAGAGTAACATTGCTTTGTTTATTATGGTTATGTTAAACGGAAACAAGTCGTTGCTAAGAGACCTTGATGAAGATTTATTTATTTTCAGTTGTTTTTTTTTTTTTTTAGCAATTGCGGCATCACGACAGCTATTCTCATTTTGAATTTACCAGTTCGAAGTTGCCTAAATCTGATGCCACTGGGCCACGTGGTCACTTTTTTGTATATATGCAGCGTCATTGTGATAAATTCTACAGTATATTGTTTCGAGATTCAGATCCGTTTGTTTTTCACAGGAGAATCAGTTTTCATTCGACCATGAACAACCAACCATACGAGTGGCTCTTTCTACCCAGCACTACTTTCATATACTTCCAAAGTCACACTAATTCAATATCGTAGACATAGAAATAAAGTGAAATCTCGATAATTCAAATCTGAAGGGGAAAAGACAAAATTCGACTTATCGAGAGGCGTAATAAGGAGCTTCGGGATATAGAGGGTCAGAACTGGTCGACTCTTTTCTTTAGTAAGGATCCTGCATTTTGGTTTCATCATCATACGAGAGTTTTAATTGCGTGCCGGCCAAGGTATTGTTGGGGTCTCAGGCGTTAGGCCAGCGTCTCAAAAAATTCGCGGGTTCGAATCCCGCCTACAGCTTGGCTGTTTGTGGATTTAACAAGCATTGCAATCATGTAATCGAGAGGGCCGATAAACGTGTCCCGTATGTAATAGTTATACTTAACTGTGTGCTGATCGCGACGCAACAGACACTTGCACAGCACTGGCAGTGGCGGGAGCAGCGGACGTCTCACACTCGTTCTAATCGTTGGGTAGTGTTCGACGAAAATGACGATGTGCGAAGTTTTGAAAAATTCATCATGCGATTGGGGGGCTCGGCTCAGATCATTCAACTCCCTAAAGTTCCCACATAACAAAAAAATTGTCAGACTAAAACTTTGACTTGTAGACGTTCTTACAATTGAGTTATACAGGCGCAACGGCACGTCCTGAAAACAACAAAATTTCGAATTATCAAGGTTTTTACTTCACAACATTCGACTTTTAGAGGTAAAGTAACACGGGGTGGCATAGGGAAAGTGAAGAGGAATCAATAAAATTCGAGATATCAAAGAATTGCAACTTATCGAGGTTCCACTGTACTGTATTCTGTTTTAAATTATGTATTAACTAGCATATTTATTTTGCAGGAGCTGGAATCAGGCCCAAAAATTGAACAGGAAGTAGACGACTATGAAATTTTGGGTTTAGAAGAAAGTGACATATCAGATATAGAGGTAAGATAGGTTAAACTTTTTGTCACTGTGAGTAGTTCTGCATGGGAGTAACCATGTAATATGCGTCGAGTTGTAATTTGGCTAGGTGATGTTGGAGTTAATCACATATATTATACGAGAATAAGAGATTGATAACAGTTGCTTTAAATGATCTGAAAATCCAAGAAGGTTTACTCGGGTTTTGATCCTACAAAGAGAAACGCGATAACATGAAGTACCAGAAAAATCGTAAATAGTTCCTATGAGAAGCAAGGACTTCTCTCCAACGCCTGAGGCGATTATGGATCTCGCGGTAGTAGAATTCAGCGGAGCGTGAACTTAAGAAGCCATCCAGTGCGTGTATCACCTCGTTGAGAGTTCGGAACCATCGTCCTCGCATATGGTTGTCTAACGAATGGAACAGTCTGTAGGCGCAATGTGAGTGGATGTATTAGTGTTCCGCAACCAAAATCGGATAATGGTATCACAGGTGACAACAATAACAAACATGTGTCTTCGCGTTGTTCTGTACAGAATAATAGCGCTGGCTCCATAGTTTACGGTTTTTCGCGCGCACGTTCCAATTGCTGAGTTCACAGTTGCATTGATTGTTTGGCCTGTTGGGAGCAGTGTACAACGCACGATACCCCGAGGAGATCATCAAACACAGTATAATCTTCGGCTGATACAATCATAGTTTATGTTGTTCTGAAGCAGGTTCATTTGGTACCAACCAATGATTACGGCGCAGTGGAGTACGATAAAGAACCCACTTCTCATCGCAGGTCAGCACTTAGTCCAGAAACAGATTCTTTCTCTGACGAAACAGCAAAGAAACATTGGCTTTGCTCGTGTCGCTTTGTGATCCGCTGTCAACTCTGGGATTCATTTTATACTATTTCTCAAGCTGATGGAGATGTTGTCTAATGTTTTCCTCACTCTAGTTAACTGCTCCTCCTAATGTTAAATATGTTTCGCCATTATCGGCCTCAATAGCTGCCTTGAGTGCGTCGTTGTTTATAGTTCGTGAACGTCCTATACAGTATGTGGTGCGTCGTGAAGAGATTCATCATCGTCCTTAAATTTGTTAAACCACCGTTGTACAGTAGCGTTCGTTCGCAGTTTAAACTCGTACAGCAAACAGATCCGTATAACGCTGTTTGGAGTTCTCATGTCCAACATGCTTTATCTGACGTCCCCCTTTTAACTATGGCAAACACTCCAGTAACACGTTACCTTCCTCTTATCTGTCTCACTTCTGAACGAAAGATGTTGGGACCGTGTGGAGGTCGACTACGTGAAAATCCGACAGAACTTCATTAGTTACATCCGTAAGAAGCTAACAAGACCAGAGAACGGTAAGTTGTCGGTTAGACAAGCAGTTCGACATGATGTTCTAACAAGATGTCCTATTTTGCATTTTAACAACGTTTTCATTCAATTGATCTCGCAGTGTCAAACAATTAGAAAAATTACTTCCCTGTTTCCGAATTTTGAATTTAATTTTCAAGGCAACTTTGGCTCGGATGATGATGGGATGATTGGTGGAATGAAGGAAGTGGGAGGAAACGGGAGAACCCTCCCCCCCACACACACAAGACGGTGTTTGTCCACCACATAGCCCACATGACACGATCAGGAATCGAATCGACGACCACAAGCACCAGAGGTGAGCGCTCTACCAGTGGCCCTCCCTGTTTCCGAGTAGGCTGCATTAAGAGTCCACAGTCGCTTTAGTGCATCATTTTATGACTACTTTTATCTAGCAGTCAGTGAGAGAAACTTCTGCATAGTTGAATGGTTAAAGATCTCGTTTTCGATTCGCGCGGTTCCTGGTTCGATCTTCAATGGAGGTCCCCTGTTAAGTAGCAACTTGAATAAAGAAGTAGGGGACTTCGGTCTCGAAAGTCAGCGGAAGCGGGGATAGCGAATTGTTGGACTGACAACGTAGCACTCCGTTTGAGGAAAAGCCCCACATGGCTTTATAGCTTTATCTCTGTATGGCTTTGCATTTAGCTGCCGTTCCAAGGAGTTGAGTTTACAGCGAGAGAGGCAGTGTATCGGGCCAAGATATACAAATTGATCATGTCGCATGTTTCTATAGCGAAGATGTCGAATACAATGAACACAAGGAACGGATACTGCTGTTAACTGTGTCGGGTAATTACTTGTTTCCATTTTGCCTATTTCTGACGTTGGTATTCTGTGTGATTTATTTGGCATGAAATGTGACATTGTGCTATTCGCGTTCAATCGTTGACTCATGTTAATTCGTGAATGTACCAGTTTGTTGGACCTACCATCTTTGGTCTCCTGGTTTGACATCTGTGTTTGAATCTGAATATTATAGTGACTGGCAAACCATGACACTTTAGTAATTTTGGTTGGCAAAGAAAATTTGCATTTGTCGCCTCCATAAAACAAACTATTGATTAAAAATTACTTCTTTAAATCTTAAATGGTTTGGTAAAAATTAAAACGTACTTAGAAGCGGCTCTGCAAGCTTAAATTTGATACATTTTGTAAAAACCAAGTGTTGTGGTTTCATGGAGGGCTTATTTTTTTTCACGTACTCCTGTATTCAGCTTTCTGAACTTTTCGTTTGTAATCCTTCAAAATTTACTAAAGCTCTTTACAGTGTATTTCTGTATGAAGAATTTATATTCGGGCTGCGTAGTCAGTAGAGTGGAGCTGTTTTGTTGATTGCGTTAGGAATGCAGCAGGTGAAATGAATCAACCTAGTTTGGTATAAAGCACTGTTAAGTTGTTCAATTGCTGTATTATTTGCTGTTATATAGAAAGTTTATAACCATAAAATTATAATTAACCTCAGTTCCTCACCATTTGATACCAGCGATCAACCACGTTTCTTGGTTCGCGATGACATGTATACTGCGCCATACTGCAGTATTACGATGATCCCAATGGAAATATTTTTAACTGAAACAACTAAGAATTAAAATAGCCAGAAATAATGGCTAAAAGTCCCTTCTTCTCTGTCCCTCAGGGCAGGTTAGGAATAAGTTATTTTCGTCGTCGTCCATAATCAAAGATAAAGTTTGCTTCCGGGCACATCCATGAGAATGTTTTCGTTTTTAATTTGATTAAGTCGATAGGTATCTAAGACAGCCTTCTTTCACGACAATTAAATAAGAAGGCATTCTTGGCACATAAAAAGCAATTTTGTACTTCTAGTTAGTGTAACGACGTGACCTACTTGTCAAAGATAAAGTTGTATTTGGAAGTCACGCGACTGATGCACACAATTTTTGTTTTTTTAATTAAATACGAGAGCAAGGTGAAAAGGTCTCGGTCTGGGAGTGAGAGACTGTGTTTTTAACTTCAAAAATGCGTTTCATTTTTGACGTAGTCGCATCTTTCAGTTCGCTTTGTTCAACGTTTATCCAATGAATGGATTCTGTCTCTGAAGTGCGATTCTGGAAGGTCCGCAAAATACGTATCTACTGCTGCTATCACTTGTTAATTTGATCCAAAACGTTTTCCCGCCACAAATTTCTTTTGATTTGGGAATAAGTAACAATTAGAGGGAGCCAAATGTGGTGTAGAGGATGTTCCAACAATTCGTACTTCAAGTCCCTCAGTTTTCTGATTGCCAAGGCGCCTTTGTGGACAGATTCATTATCCTGATGAAAGATTATTTTTTTCTTTCGCAATCCAGGCCTCTTCTCACGATTTTCTTCATCCAGTTGGCCCAGAAGCCTTCGTAGTATTCGCCAGTTATTGTTTTATCCTTTTCAAGGTAATCAATAAAGAGAATCCCTTTTGCATCCCACAAAACGCAGGCCGTGACCTTTCCGGCAGTTGAAATTGACTTTGCCTTTTTCGGTGCAGAGCCACCGGCCTCCACCCACTGCTTTGATTGCTGTTTCGTTTTTGGCGTGCACTGGTGGACCCACATCTCATACATAGTAACAAATTAGCGCACGAATTCTTTGTAAAACGGTCCTCCAAACAGTATTTGGAAATTAGTTTTCAGATTTGTTTTTGGTCAGCATTTTACAAATGCGGCACCCATCTTACACAAAGCTTTCTTATATTTAATTCTTGATGTAAAATGTACCGTACCCTTTCTTGTTATATACCTACTGCCTTAACTACCTCATACACTTTTAATCGGCGATCGTTCAATACCATATTGTGCACCTTTTCGATGTTTTTATCTGTAATAATAGTAACCACTGGCGTGACAGACTGATAGATCCTGAGCCTGCTCCCACGCCATCTGTCCGCGGTTGGTGGAACTGCGTCCACGTTGAATGACGGCTGTGTGGTCAGCATTGCGCGCCACCTGGCCACGAACAGGCGTATCAGGGCCTTTTAGACCGAGTGTGGCCGTCACGTCTTTATTCACGTGACTTCCCAGTGTGCCTCACGTTGCTGGGTGGACGCCGAAAAGTGGGACTCCAACCGGGAATTGAACCCGGGACCACGCGGACATGAGTCCAACGCTTAGGCCATTAGACTGTGGAGCCCCTATGTTTTCATCTGTGGTTACAGTTTTTGGTCGTCCTTCACGTAGATTATCTTCAAGAGTTCTACGATCACGTTTAAATTAAGCCGCCCGTTCCTTCACTATTCAAAATGAAGGACCAGACTCCTTATAAACCTTGATCAACTTTGAATTTCCGTTAACGATAAACCGTCCAAAACGAGGATTTTATGACCGCACGATATTCCAGTTTATCCATTTCAACAAAACACACACAGCACGTCTACTTTAAAAAGTCGTTTAAAGAAAACGATATGACACATTAAGTTGAAACTTGACTTAACGTTATTGTGACACGTGTACCAACATAAAAAGAATGAAAAGGCATTGATAGCAAGGCCATTTCTCTGCTAGGCCGAGAACTTTTCCTCTTGCCTTCGTAATTACAAGTTTTTAAATAAGATATATTCTTGTTGAGCGTTCATTAGCTTTAGTCAGACACTTACTCGTATTATGCAGTGTGATATGCAATAATTTTGTATTATTCATTGTCAGTCGGAAAATTAGTACACTGCTAACATGTTTAAAAGGTCAATAAAAGGGTAATGAATCTAGATAGATATTTCCAGAATCTGTGTGTGGTATTCTGAGTCTTCGAAGTGTATAAATGTGTTTTAAAAAAAAGTGGTATATTTGAGCAGTAAGTTTTTATTTCTCATACCAGTAAATTTGTCATATTTTCCGTTTGTGTATGGTAGTATGAGTTAAGGAGTTCCTTGTACTTTGGCGCACTAGTGTTGATTAAGGCTTTTTTTTTTGTTTGTTTTTTAGTTTAAATGTCTATGGTTTGAATCTTCGTCTATTCTTTTTATATTTAAGGTTTTCACGAACAAAATCTAGTGTTACACGTTTACTCCCAGCAGTTTCGTTTGTGTAATTGTCCTGATGATGGCGTTAAACTCGAGCATGCACTTTTAAGAGATTTTACGTTTTATTTTCTTCGTTAATGTTTTAAAATACGTTATAATGCTGGGTGTTCCAGAAGTAGTGAACCGAGTTTAAGTTATAGTAGTTAGGAAACTACTTAACGTCAAATATAAACTGAGGTTGTGCGTTTGAATCTAGTTTTTTTTTTTGCAGATCCATTTGTTAGAAATGACATTAGACACATGTCCACTCTTGAGCCTCACGAGATTCACAAATTAGATAGTGCACATTATATCTCAAGTCTATCGTCTATGAAATCGCGAATTCCATTTCGAGTATTGTAACATGTGTACCATCATAGCTCGTTGGCAATAAGTCAAAGATTTTTAAGAAATTTTGAACTACTCTGTTTCTTTATCTTCATACGTTAGAATGCTGTAGCCCTCGTTCACATGAGCGGAACGGAATCCGCGCGAGCTTCCGCACGAGCAATTGTTCAAGCTGCGTCTTGTCTGCGGACACTCTGCGGAAAGAAGGCGAGGGATGAATCTGATTCAAGCAATATTTTGTAGAGGAAGCTTGATCAAGAAATAACGTTTGTGAGTTTATAATTCACTATTTAAAACAAAGAAAAACTCCTTCTTTTTTTTAGAATTATTACAAGCATGGTACACCGGTCTACCTATGCAAAATTTTCTAAAAAGCAAATTTGCATTTATTGATGGCCTTTTGGGATCTTTGGTTCAGGCCAGGATGAAGTAGGTAGAGAACGGGAAAGGTATCTTCCAGGCCAAAACAAAAAGTACCATCCCTGCATTCGCCAGCTGAAACGGAAACTCTGGAAAGCCACAGTCAGAATTGTTCGATCCCGCGTACATATCCACGGCTGATCAAGAGCCCGCGAAGCTACCTCCTGGACCACAGAGACTGGATTGAAGAATTCTGCTAGACCTCTAATAGTGTGTGGGGGAGGGGGGTCACCCCTCCAAATTGTCGAGCACACACCTCCAACATTTAACTTCGGCTGATAGAAACCTTGCAAAACTATTTACAGCTCTTTAATTTTTGCTTTACACCCCTGAAACTGAAAATCCTGGAAGAATCCCTGACTGGGTTTTTAAAAGCTATTAATTTGTTAAAAATGTAGTATGAAGTGGTAATATGCTATAATAACGAGTAAAGGCAACTGGAGAGAGAACATTCTTCGAAAATTCCAGTTTTCCCAATTCATTTCTAAGTAATTCCGTGTAGAACGTTTTGGATTGTCCATATTGATAATGTAAGGCGTTTGGGCCAGTTCGGTTGAGTAGTTGATTGTAGTCGAATTTTTAAATACGCTTTGAGGAAATTTACGCCGTGCAGGTACATATCGCTGGTAGAACCACACATAGGTGTTAGTGATTATTATCAACTTTTCAGGAGAACTAAAAGGTCAGTTCTTTCCATTGTCTTAACAGCTTTTTGAAACATAAACGTTGTAGGCAAGTAAAGAAATAATCTACAATCACATACACCAGCTTGTAACATGAAAGCACCGATTTGGAACAACTCACTACCGATATCTCAGAATCACATTTTTATCACTTACGCCCGTATGTGGTTTTAGCGGCGATATGGGTAGTCTAGTGTTAAAGAATAAGCCCATGTTATGTTATGTTGTATGTGCTCTTTTTTTTTAAGTAACCTAAATTAAAAATAAAATTTCAGGATATGGGTTCAGTGCTACGTAAAAATGACGTACCGGAAGAATCTGCAAAGAAGAAATTGCCTTCTCCAGGGCCAAGTAAAAAGATTGTGAAGAGGAAAAAGAAGGGACTTGTTGAAATTGAGTACGAATATGAAACAGAGGTTCCACGAACGAAGACGAGAAGTCAGTAAATCAATGAACCGTTCTGTTTTGTACATAAAAGCCTTTGTTAATAAACTGTCTTTTACTAGATTGACTATTTTTGTAATATTACGTTAAGTAGTATGTGAATTAAAAAATAAAATAGATCCCTTAAAACTTCGACAACGTTGCTACCAAAGAGTTGGAATATTAAAAAGGTGGATTCTTGAACAACGTTTCAAAGAAATTTAAGGAAGTGGATTTAGTGAATCGAACTAGTTTGTCAGCTGGGTACAGTTTCTGAAAGTCAGATGCATCGAACTTTTGAAAGTTGCAGAAATTGACATTAACGGTGTAGATCACCCCCACCATCTTGCTACGACCTTTCCATTGGTTTACATGGAAATCGTTTTACTGGTCACATGTCTCTCAGAAGTAGAATATTTAAGTTCCGCTTTCACGAAATTTGCCTTGATGGTTATTTTGACTCGTTTAGTTTGGGTTTGTGATGTTTCTTCAAATATATGAGTATTATTAATTTACCATATAAATTACAATATATCAACGGGAAATTATATTGTTCGTGTATAAAATCTAGCATGAGTCAAAGAAAGCATGACAATCACTAGGAGAAAACAGAAGTTAAAAGTTATGCTCCTGAAAGACGTAAGTCTAGTAAAACAATTCTCATGTAAATCAATGGAAAGGCTATACCAAAATTGTGGGAGTGATCTACACGGTTAAGTTGCCACTTCAAGAAGCATTTTTTTGCATAAACGTCACTTAAAATGGCTGAATTCGTGTTAAACATAGAAGTTCGCGATTTTGAAAATTTCAGTCGTTTGTTCATTTATTGATATAAATAAACAATTTTCAACCAGTCTTTCTATAAATTTAAAACTTTTCGGTGTTGTTTAAACATTTTCTTTCCCCTATGCACAATAATAATAAATGCAAAATCAACCATTAATTTTTTAAAATAGAGCCAAAATATGTGTATAAAATTCACACACGTTACGTTTATATGAAGAAAATAATAGTGTAGCCTGTAGTTGTTTAAGAAAAGTGAAAGAATAGAAATTTATTAACATTTTTATTTCTTATTATCTTTAATATTGTTGAAATATTTGCAACTATGTCGTTGATTCGTTGTTGATATTTTTAACTGTCTGCTACTCCGATTCAGGTTCAGTGTAAAAGAAACTAGAATATTTTAAACTATTAATAGATGAAGTTGTAAAGCTTTAAGGAAAAGAAAATAAATGATTGAAATCGAATTAGGTAATGCAAATAATGAGAATTGTTCATACTTATGCAAATTGAAGGAAGAACGATTCAACACATTCAAATTAATAATGTACACGCTGCTCCTTTTCAAACACTTAAGTGCTGATTTTCATGAAAGCTTGTGTTGCTTGCAATTTGGGTGAATAGTCTATTAAAACACGTGTTTCAATTGGCTACTCATCCGAATCGCAAGCAGCGCAAGCTTTAATGAAAATCAGCCCTAAGACGGCTCAACCTAGCTCCATGAAGTTCGTTGTAGTACGACTCAGTGCTGGTTTGACCTTCTGTGTTCACAAAGAGTTCCAAAATTTTACCACTACAGGAACTAACGAACTTCTTCCTTTATCCACGACATTTGAAGCTTCATTCAATAACTGCAAGAAAGCATTTATGCAATTGATTCCTAAGTTTTTGCTTCATTTCGTCAGTAGCAAATGCTAATCATATTGTGTACCTAATACCCTCCAGTCTGTTTGGCACCCATATCAAAATAAGCTAGGAACAGCTCACGTCAGGATAATTCACCACACGTGTTTGACACTGAGTTTCCCCAAGTCTCTATGGGCCACAGCGTCTGTTTGAAAAGGGTTTGGTAGAACCGAAGAATATACGAGTCTTTTTAATGGCACATTCGTTTTGAAACTGTCTTTTCAAGGCATTAAAAGTTTATGGATTGTGATACATTTTACTTTAAGCCAATCAGAACAATGGTAAAAAAATAACGTTTCAACTCTTGCTGTGAGGTTAGAGTTAGATCATTTTTTAAAAGAACTAATCATTACTTTGCCATAGTTATTTGGTACAACAGAAGAGTATACTGAATCGGGAGTTAAATTCAATCTCGAGTAAGCACAAGGTTTGATTTCACCAATTGCCCTCGAGACATATGTACGAAATGAAGATAACTAATTTTCTAGTAGAAAATAAGTAAATAAGGAAGGCCTGCAGTGCAGTTGCGAGTTCTCTTTATAAGAGCTGAGGAGCTTCGTATGGCCAAAAGAAATATTTGTCATAACTAACGTTAATTATCATGAAAACAGTGAATATTATGTACCTGTAGACAATTTAACCAAGGCTGAATCCAAGTAGGTTTTCCCGCCATTTTCGTTTGTCGATTATTTAAATTTGAGTGTAGATAAACACAAAGTAACTTTCATACACCATAGTTTGTTACGTACTTCAATAATCAACACCATTAATTTGAAAGAAAAGTTAACAAACTTGAAAACTAAGTTAATACACTTTTGGGACAGTCCCATGTCCCAAAAGTGTATTGACATAGTTTTGAAATATTTATTAACTTTTCTTAAGCCTAATTGTACTCATTATTGAAGTACATAACAAACTATGGTGTGTGAAAGTTACTTTGTGTTTATCTACACTCAAATTTAAATAAATCGACGTTAAACGAAAATGGCGGGAAAACCTACATGGATTCAGCCTTAAGACAGTCCATAAATTACAACTCTGAATCAAAGAAATGTCAGTTGCTTCCTAAGACTTAAAACCACTTGTTTTCTGAACCCGGACGTGCTCTGATACTTCACAGAGTGAAGAGATGATGGAAGCATTGATCGTCATATTGTGCACTTTTAATCTTGAGTCGTACCTGCGGGGATACGTTAGTAATGTCATGACTAATCACGTGATTTGACAATTTGTATCTTTTATTATTATTTATTTGTAGGGCTAATTACTCACTACATTTCAATCTCGAGTTAATGTACCAGTAAGAAAATAATCGAATCGGAATTTATTAAAATGACGTCAGTAATGAAAACTAAATTTGTGGGCAATTGAAAAACAATACTATCTGAAAGGCAAACCACATACTGAACCGTGCTGATGTCAGATCGTATGGTCAGATTGGTGACCATGAACATTTGTATGGTCAGATTGCTGATGTCAGGATAAATAAATGCACCGATAGTTGTGTTTTTGTATAACTTTCATTGTTCATGACTGCTGTCGTTGTAACAATACCGATTCAATTATAAATCGTGAAGCTCTTTTTTCCTGTCATCTGGTGAGAGTCCTTGCGTAGTTTATTGACAGTATGCTTGTCATTTATTGCTCATCAGTTAGACGCACAGCCGGCATTCCGTAACGTCTTTGGTTTTTTGAATAATGATATAATTTATTTTCGGTTCTTCTTTCTCATATATTAAGTACCAGGTGCGTAAATATGAAACCGGAATTTATGTACAGAAAAGACACAGTGGTTGGATGACAATGCTAAGAACTATTTTATTCGAAGTATTGGTCATCGCTAGCGATACATTTCTGCCATCGTTCCGGCAATGTGTGGATGCCAGACCAAAAAAACTGCCTCTTGTGCTGCAAACCAGTCATCAAGCGATTTTCGTACATTTTCGTAAGATGTGAAGCTCTGGTCAGCCAGTGCGTGTCCCATGGATGCAAATAAGTGAAAATCAGAGGCGCCAAGTCTGGTGAGTAAGCCGCATGCGGAAAGATTTCTCAGCCAAACGTCGCAATCGTTTCCTTGACCGGTTTTGCTGTGTGGGAGGGTGCATTATCGTGAAGCACAATCACTTTATGTTGTCTTTGGTCATATTCTGGTCGTTTTTCACGCAAAGCTTGATGCAAATCGATCATTTGTTGTCGGTAACGTTGGGTATTAACGGTTTCGCCAGGTTTCAGCAGTTCATAATAGATCACTCCCTTCTGATCCCACCAAACACAAAGCATTGTCTTCCGTCCATAGCGATTTGGTCTTGCAGTCGATGTCGACGGTTCTCCTGGAGTTACCCATGATCTTTTTTTACGCTTAGGATTCTCGAAATAGATCCACTTTTCGTCACCAGCCACAATTCGATGGAGAAATAATTTCCTTTTGTACCTGGCGAGCAGAATTTCGTAAGTGTTTTTTCGGTTTTCCTGCTGTCGTTCAGTCAATGCATGTGGAACCCATTTTCCCACCTTCTGAATCTTGCCCATGGCTTTTAAATGTATGGAAACTGCTTCTCGTGTCACATTTAATTGATCCGCGAGGAGTTGTTGCATTTGAGCGTCATCCTCATCCAACAAAGCTTGCAATTCGCTGTCTGTAAACTTTCCCCCCAAACTTCGTCAGTTTGCAATTCGCTGTCTGCAAACTTTTCCCCCAAACTTTGTCACCAGCCACAATTCGATGGAGAAATGATTTCGATCGAATGAGAAATGAGATGTTGCATTTGAGCGTCATCCTCATCCAACAAAGCTTGCAATTCGCTGTCTGTAAACTTTTTCCCCAAACTTCGTCAGCTTGCAATTCGCTGTCTGCAAACTTTTCCCCCAAACTTCGTCACCAGCCACAATTCGATGGAGAAATGATTTCCTTTTGTACCTGGCGAGCAGAATTTCGCAAGTGGTTTTTTGGTTTTCCTGCTGTCGTTCAGTCAATGCATGTGGAACCCATTTTCCCACCTTCTGAATCTTGCCTATGGCTTTTAAACTTATGGAAACTCCTCGTGTCACATTTAATTGATCCGCGAGTTGTTGTTGCATTTGAGCGTCATCTTCATCCAACAAAGCTTGCAATTCGCCGTCTGCAAACTTTTTCGGTGGTCTTCCACGTTCTTAGTTTCTGATGTCAAAATCGCCACTTTTAAATTTTGTAAACCACACATAGCACTGTGACTTACCAAGAGCGTGATCACCGTAAGCTTCCACAAAGATGCGATGCGATTCTGCAGCAGTTTTCTTCAAATGGTAACAAAAAATCAATGCTGTCCGCACATCGTAGTTTGTAGGTACAAATTGCGCCATGTTCAACACTTAAACACTACACTATGGCATGAAACTTGTCTGGTTGTGAGTTTCAAATCGTTATGAGCAGTCAAAACAAGCAAGTGGCGCCAAGGACGCAGTTTTATGATAACCACACTGACAGCTAACGCCGTCTATGCACAAATTCCGGTTTCATATTTACACACCTGGTACCTTTGTACTATAAAATGGACACATCAAATATAGCTACCAGAGAACAGTACAATAATCTAACGATAATGAATACAAGGTAAAAGATATATAATGCAATTTATATGTAATGTATACATATATGTATATAAATATATAATGCAATGTATAGTCTGGTCTAGTGGTTACCGTCGTTAACTGCTGATCGTGTGGTCCCGGGTTCGATTCCAGGCTCTGCCAAGGAAATTTTTCCAAGGCGTGAGGGACTGGAACGGTGCCCACCCAGCATCGTGATGCAATTGGGTAACTGCTGTGAATAAAAGACAGTGGCGATCACAGTTGAGAGCTTCGGCTATCCTCTCCCAACTCATTTGGTTAGCGCAGAAGCAGCAGACCAATCCTCTCCATCCGGGAAAAGTCCTCATCCAGTAGTGGATCCAATATGGCTGTGATTTATGATTTATAGTACATATTATTTCCACTACCCTCAAACAAAATTATATTCTCGATTTTATTAATAAGACTATGAAAAATCTTATACCATTTAGCTTTACTATTTACAAATACAAACTTATGCAACGTTCACTAACAAACTTTATCCAAAAATTGAATCGTCTAATGTTAAAAAGAACTAAGTAAAAATGAATAATCTTAAATTGTATTGTACAAAATGATGTATCATTTTTCTGGTTCTGTTATGAGTTCAACGAAGAATTTTTTCATAATTCTACATATTCAAAACGTCACTTTTGTGATTTATGTTGACATTTTAAAATACGACTTAGTTCCTTTTAGCATATAATTCAATGAAGAAAGGAAATGTTAATTTGGATTTTATAGTGGAATTTTTGTTGAAAAATAAAAACATTTCAAACCACATAAATATGTTTGTATAGTACATAGCTGTACTATAGGGAAAAGTTATACAGTATCCTGATACGATTTGGAATTCCGAAAAAATTGGTCCAACTAGTGAAGATGTGTCTCAGCGACCCCATAAGCAGAGTACGGATAGGTAATAATATGTCAGATAGTTTCAAGATTTGCAACGGATTGAAACAAGGCGATGCCTTGTCACCACTACTGTTTAACTTCGCGTTAGAATATGCGATTTTAAAAATTAAAGGGGACAAAAAGAGATTATCATTGAATGGTTTGAATCAACTGTTTGTATTCGCGGATGATGTAGATTAAATAGGGGACGATATAGATGCACTACAAAGCAACACCGATGTCTTAGTAGAAGCGTGCGATGAGATAGGTCTACAGGTAAACATAGATAAAACAAAATACATGATAACAAGCCGGAACACAGGGAATGAAGGAATTAAAAACATAAGAATTAGGGATGAGGTCATAGAGAAAGTAAACAAATTTAAATACTTGGGAGCATGCGTAACAAGCAAAAATGAGGTCACGGAAGAAATAAAAAGTCGCTTAGTATCGGGGAACGCATGTTTCTATTCAGTTCAAAAACTTCTAACATCGCGATTAATATCAAGAAATTGAAATCGCGAAATTGAAATTAAAAATATACAGAACGGCTATTCTGCCGGTAATACTTTACGGTTGCGAAAGTTGGAGTACGACCCTAGCAGATGAACATAAATTACGTGTATTTGAAAATAAGGTTCTGAGAAAGATATATGGGCCGAAACGGGACCAGATGACTGGAGGGTGGAGGAGACTGCATAATGAAGAACTTCACGGACTGTACGATTCACCAGATGTTGTAAAAATAGTGAAATCGCGACGACTAAGGTGGGCAGGGCATGTAGCTCGGATGGGGGAAAAACGAAGATTATATTCTATCCTGGTTGGAAGGCCTGATGGAAAGAGGCCATTGGGAAGACCAAGACGTCGTTGGGAGGACAATATTAGAAGAGATCTTCGAGAAGTAGGTGTTCGTGATGAAAACTGGCTTGATACTGCCCAGGATAGAATCCAATGGCGAACGTTTGTTACTGCGGCGATGAACTTGCGAGTTCCATAAGCCATAGAGTTAGTTAGTTAGTTAGTACATAGCTGTATAATTGTAACAGAAAAGTGTTATTTGCCATTTGTAACCAAATATATGTTTCTGCTTCCACCTTCTTGACCTTGTGTTAATCTTTTAGCCAAGCCAGACTTTCATCATAAAAGTATTTGAATGGCTCAGGCCGGAAAGTATTTTGTGTAAGGGTTGTGACATACATATTGAGAGACGTTTTCTAAACCTTGTATCTTCTCAGAGTTTGTGACGGCCTGGATTTTATATTAAAAAATCTTACAAGAGAATCCGTAGCTCTTATTTAGATGGACTGGAGTTAATAAAATCTTGACATTTTCTAGTATGTAGAGTTGGCACATTTTTTTTTAGAACAATGGTGGTGTTTATATTTGGTGCATAGTGAATGTGTTTAAATTATTTGGAGAGATTCGACTTTCCGGAGTTCCTACTACCAAACAGGAAAAAGGTTTGGTTTCAGAAGGTTCCATAGGTGGGAAATTTTCTTGTGGACTGCTGCTGGTAAGTCATCTTAATACGATATTTATTATCTAAACATTTGGATTCAGCGTAGATTACATGCGACCCGTTGTTATTTGGCTACCAGTTCAGAGAAGGTTGTTGAACATTAGCCAATGCCATTATTTCACACATGAAGAGAATTGTTTTGTTAACAAAATAATAAACTTTATCCTTTATTGTGTACAATTTTGAAGTAATTTGTATACATGTTTCCGTGCCTGCATGCTATTAAGACGCGTGAAGAGAAAGAAAAGCTGGTAGTGAACGGAAAATCCATTGTTGTGAACGATAAACATATCCAGGCTAGTTGTTTTTCTATACTTCTTTGGACTTTTCTCTTTTTGTGGAAACCGTGTTGCTGTGACTTAGTTGATGACGTAACAGGAAGAGAAGGGGAAATACGTCACGCACAGGTGAATCTAAAAAAAAAGTGTTGCTAATTACAGTACTAAGTAACTGTTTCATAACAAGATCTGTTGCAAGTCTCGTTTGAGAGCACGGAAACGCATAAAGATCGGGATTTTGTGGTTCAAGATGGAATGAAATATTCCCTTTCGTAAAACTGTCAGCAATTACATTTTAAAGGCATGTTGATAACGTGAAGCAAGTTGCGGTAATAGCTCAAGTCCCGCACGCATATTTAAATTTTATTGGAACAGAACCAGTTCAGCGGTGTACATACAGAAATGACCTTCTATGGAAAAACCTTAAAGAAGTCCTTTTTCTACTAGTACCTTGTTGCAGTTGGTGTATGCAGTTGACATGCTGCAACATGCAATTACGTACTTTCTGTCAGCAAATAGTTGGCGTAACACTACCTTCCAGTAATTGAGAATATTGTGATGGTGCAGCAGGACTGACCTCTGAGTTGGAGAATTCCATCGGTTGGAGTATTTTCTGTCATCTCAGGGGAGAAAATCATTGCATATACGATAAATCTTTAGTTGACTTATTTGCTCACTGAAGAAAATACTTTCTCATATTCTCCGATACTAAAGCGGTATAGGTATTACTGATATATTTGCATATAAAAGTAAAAGATGGTCGGAATGATGAATTTAAATGTACGTTTCAGCTATTTGTCGACACAATGGAGGCATATAGACCGTTCGCAAGTTGAGACATAACGTGTATGGTAATATCCACGTAAAATAATAATAATAATAAGCTTATTTACGGTAAATTCTGTTCCAAAACATATTGACTCAAATATAATTATTCTAAAATATTAATGAGTAATGAGAAGCGAAGTACTCATTTCTCGATATCAAGTAACTCTTGTTCAAGGTATTGTGTTCACGAGATTGAAAAGTCCGATATCGAGAGCACTTAATTTTCTTCGTGGTACACATTCAATTTTGTCAGAGGGCGTATATCAATGTCATAAGCAGTCTTGGGAATACATGGACATTTTCGTAAGGTAAGACAGATGGTAAAGCTATCTAACAGGGTTTCCGGGAGCGCATTTTGTTTTTTGGCCGTTCTGAGGAAAACTACTACAAAAAGGTAAGAGATCTCACATTATAATTAGTTGTAAGTTTGAACATTTATATTTACGAGAAATAATTATTCTGTGAAGTTGATACATACTCCGTGTAAGTCAGACAAACTCATAGATATTCTTTTGTCATATATTGAATAGGGTGTCTCAATAGGGTCAAATAAATATTGTACATAAGTGTCGTATATTATTCACCTTTACTATCTTTGTGTTATAAAAGCTGGTGTTGTTACATAATTACATATATATTTTGTCTGTTCATAATCTGTTGTGCATAGATTTTGAGATTATTTGTCCTTTTGAGAGAGGTTGAATCAATGAGGAAAACTGTAAAATATCCACAATATATTTATCTTATAGGGTGTCATGAAAATAATGTTCAGAGATAACTTTTCTACACAACATGTTGATGAAAATAATATCTTTACTGTTTACATTATGTCTGAATAGTGTATTGAGTAACATTATTGAAATTTTAACGTGTTGAAAAATCTATCATAATCGAAAAACTTTAATCCAACATACAAAGAGTGTTGAAATAGGCTCTGTCTTGTAATAATACAGCAGTGGTGGTGTCATTCGTCCTTGTGAGTCTAAACTAGTGTTTTAAAAAAACTGGAAAAATTGGTCGCTGGAAAAAACAGTTTTTTTTTTCAATTTTTTAATGCTACTTTGGAAAAGAACTGGTTTTTCACTATTACGGAGTCCCCGACAACATTTTATGATCAATGAATTAGTTAAAATGTTAGTTGATGTTCAAAACAAAAAAAATCGCAATGGGACTGCGTCTGACAAAGAGTTGAAGCAAAATGTGCGTTTTATGGGTCTGAGCCAAAGATGAATAAGGGCCAGAAGGGAACAGAACGTTTCTCTCATGTACAAGGGTGCTGATGAGATATATTGCATTTCTAATGTAAATCGAAAGTTTTTTGTACATTTTTTAAGGTAAGGTCGTCCAATTGAACGAAACCTAAACAACAAATGTATTAGGTGTGTTAAGTAGTGGATATTGGTGATGAAAAGGAAAAAAAAACAGATTTCGTCAATAAAACAAGTTTTCTTTGCCTTGTGAAAATTTTTTTTCCCTGTTTTTTCCCAAAATTTCCGTTTTTTTCCCCGCCATTAAAACACTAGCGTAAACACAAAGGTTACTCGTGATTGTTTTTAGAAAGCTTAAATAGATGTGTGTATTGCAATCAAATGAGTGAAGTTACCGACATACCAAGCAAGAACAATTTAAACAAGCAATTTCATTTGAAAGCCAATTGTTTTATTGTGATGCAACAAGTTGTATATGTACTCACGTAATATAGATCACAGGTTGTGTATAATAAAACCAAATCCTTCATAGTAAATGTTTTATTGGTTCGCAAAAAAATGTATATTCATATAGCATTATCGTACTAATAGTGCTCTCTTTTCCAGTTCATCGAAACAATAATTACTTGCTGTTGTTATTTTGCATTCTCATAGTATTGTACTCTCAGTACTGTACTCTATTGCATTCTCATAGTATTGTAGGCCTACTCTGAGTATTGTACTCTATTGCATTCTCATAGTATTGTATCACAGCACACATAACAAAATTCGGAAGGTAGAATCTTCAAGATCATCCACCCTTAGTAACTTCTGAGGCATAACGATATATATAAATAAATAAATCACAGCCATATTCAATCCACTAGTGGATGAGGCCTCTCCCCGAAGGGAGGAGTTGGTCTACTGCTCCCACGCTGACCAGACGGGTTGGGAGAGGAGAGCCGAAGCTCTCACTGTGATCGCCACTGTCTTTTATTCACAGCAGCTCCCCAATTGTCCTCACGATGCTGGGTCAACACCGAAATTTTTGAGCCTCCACTGGGAATCGAACCCGGGACCGCTCGCATTGAAGTCGAGCGCGCTACCGACTAGGCTACGCAGGAGCTCTGTTACGATTTTTTCTCATTCACTCGATCACCCCCGTTACAAGTTGATAGACACTTTAGAAGAATATAGTTTCTCAAGTAGAAAAAATAACGAATTTGGTGCAAAAGTTGGAGCATTTAATGAGCAATATTTTTTTCTGCTCGTTTAAGCAGTGCATTAACAAAAGGACTAGAAGAACACAGGTATAAGGCCTGAACCCTGAAAACAAAATTTCCAAATTTTATGAACACACCTAAGTCCCCGGACATCTCGTCAGTCGCAAGAATAATTTTTCGTGGCATATCTCACATGCATATGGGTATTTACAACCGAATTCATTTTACAGATTATCCATATTTCTAGAGTGTATCGCTGTACGAATTTTAAACGGAAATTGAGTCAACGTATTCACTAGTGGCTTGTTACGTAACACGTGCACTGTAAATACAACCTCAGAAACACGTTTTGCCAGGTTACCTCGGGGGCCTGGTGGTTAAGGTGTCAGCTTCTTGAACGAAAGAGCCAGGGTTCGAGTCCCAGCAGGGGTAACACTTTTTCTTTCAAAATATATTTTCATATGTTTATAATTATTATTAATAATTGCTTTCTTGCATTTTTGTAGATTATCTTAAATTAGTGACTATACGAACGTGGAAGTTAGGTATGGTCATGTATCTCTACACTCTTTGTTCTCATATACGTCACAGTTCTTGACGCAACCTCCGTTCAAAATTCCGACAGCGATACGCTCGTACAAATTTCGTGAAACCCTTCTTTTCCGCACAAATTTGTTCAACGCTTCAAGATGATCATCTTTGTAATAAAATGTTTTACAGTTTATATTTTTCTTCTTTTTCACTCTTTTTTTTAAATACAAGGCATGAAATACTAATCCTGGGGGGTGCTCAAAATTATGCACCTGACGAGACTCGAACCTGCAATCTCTCACTTCATCTACCTGGGCCTATGGAAGTTAGAACATTTTATGGCATAAGAGATGTGTTAACATGTTATGTAAACTTTGATTAATTTGTACTCCACACTGGATGAATAGTGCGCCCTAACATTTTCGTATATTAATACCTGAAGTGTACACTATTATCACACGAAGTCTGGCTCAAACTAATATTCTCAGACCGTGCCGTGCCCACGACTCGAAGGTCCCGGTTTTGAGTCCCGGCAGGGGCATGGGTGTCTTTTAACAGGAATGTGACAGGCCGAAGTCAGAGAGTTACTAGACTGGCCCATATAAAATAAAGTTTACCAAAATTTTATCAGACCGTGCCGTCTCCTTGTTAGTTCCTTTTAACATTGGAAGATTCAATTATTTAGAATATTTTCTGTAGAGTAGAAACAGTGCTCCAGTAAGTATTGGTAAGGTTGTGTCTTGTATTTAAGATCCCTAGTTCGCTTAGACTAACACCAGATGGCAGGACAGTGGAGCTACCTATAATTCTGCAACTCGAAGACTACTTCAATATGAAAAAGTTTTGTCCAATTGCTCCTTACAAGGAAGGTATACTTCCTAGCGGACGCGGATTTTGATGAAACCTCGTAGGTGTCTGCTATGGCCTGATAGACAAAACTTCTTCGAAATAATGTGAGCAGCTAGGACTTAAATGAAAATAACACGTACAATGAAAAAGCTATAACCTGAAAAGTTTTGCCCTATTAAGGGACTGGTTTACTTATTTTCTTTCGCATTTTTTTTTGTCTAAGCTGCCTTTTATGCAAAAACGTTTCTCAAGCGACTTGAGAGCAACACAAACAGTACGTTCTGTAAAACAATGGAAGCAAATTAGTATCTTTTCAGCTGCCGCGTTCTGAAAGTCTGCCGTTCGTGTTCTACAGAGCGCGAGAAGTTAAACAATGGATATATTTGTAAACAGTGAGCTTGTGCTTTTCCTCCACAGCATTGCCAGGCATTCTTAGGCTAGTTGCTCACACGTTTCTCTATATCTCATGTATAAAACGCACTGACAACACCGCCATCTTTATGAGTGGTGCTAGCCAATATGGCTACACCTCTGAAACGTTAATTCGCATCGTAATTGGACTGCTTCAACGCCGCAAATTAAATCCGTGGGCAGTTGGGCACACGGATTGGGGATAAGACACGTGATTCGCTCGGTGTGCAAGAGGGTCACGGCTCGATGCGTCCCAAAGGAGCTGGGCTGCGTAAGCCACGGGGTGGGATGTACAGCCCCCGGGTAGTGATGGGAATATGCATGGGCGGCGATTGCCGGTCAGAAGTGGTCTTTGAATATTTGTATCAGTGTAAAATATGCATGATCTTCTAGTGGAATTTTCAAAAGTGAGATTGCATAAATATTCTTGTACATCATTTATAATAGATGAGGCCCGATATTTATTTAATTAAGATTCTTTTTAATTATTGGAATGTATTCATACGTGGGCGAACTGAGTGATTGTGATCAGTTTTCAGCTGTTTGTCCTTACATTTTTTTTCTCCATATTGTCACATTTTTATACTTAAATACACATTTTAGTGCATTTTCTCCCCGCATACATATTTTGCCAATAACTAAGGGCCATGTGCATAGTCAAACCCGCAGCTGCCCCGTGGGTGCCCCGTCCCCGCGGTCTGCCGAAGGGATCACTTTGTGTTGCTGTTGCACAGTGCTTTTCGACGAAATCCCGCGGTGACGGCTGATCCGCGGGCTTGTTTAGTAAAATAAACCCGCAGCGAGGATAGAAAAACAGTGGAAAAAGTAGACAATCACGTTGCGTTCGATCGTTTTGTCATTTATTTAATTGTTTCTAGTGAGAAGAGGAAACGTTGCAAACTTGCAAGCCCAAAATGATTTCGTATACGTAAGAAGAGGGGTATATTTGCCTAAATACTGGAAAAATATAAGGACAAAGGGAATGTAAAGTTACCAATACAGCATCTAATAAAAAGAATTAGGTGATGTGTGGTGGAATACCTGAAGAATATAACTCTAATGAAGAAGTAACAACAAGCTATTATTTCATGTTATCAGAAAATAAAAAAAAAATATTGATCATTCATTATGCATTGGCATCAACATTTGTAAAAAAGAAAAAGAGTGAGAGAGAATTATTTGAAAACATCAAAAAATAAATCACGAAAGTGTATGTTAGGAGAAATGAGATAATCAATGGAACATTTTATATTACAGAAAGGGCATTGCAATTGTATTAACCATGCTGTTAGGAAGCATATTTAAAAAAAACTATGATATTCTCCATACGAAAGCTTTGCTTTTATATACCAAAGGTAAAATAAAATAATGGCTGAGCAAAGCACTACAATTTATTTTAAAAAATTAAAATTTTTTGTAAACGTTTTCGCCGACTACCAAAACACTCGGCTTCCTAACAGCATGGTTAGGAG
The DNA here is from genome assembly GCA_022664845.1 of Lepisma saccharinum. Taxonomy (NCBI): domain Eukaryota; kingdom Metazoa; phylum Arthropoda; class Insecta; order Zygentoma; family Lepismatidae; genus Lepisma; species Lepisma saccharinum. The sequence continues at coordinate 544 of JAGDQP010023904.1, read as the reverse complement.
AAGAAAGAGCGGAACAAAAGGAATATGGAGAAGAAGAGAAGAAACTATGGTGGGGAATAGAGAGTATAGGAGAGGATACAGAAGTGATAAAGAGAATGTTGAAGAAGCTGGGAGGTATTTCAACTTACAGAAAAGGAAGCAAAAGGCTACTGGACGTCATAAGAGAAAAGAAGAAGAAAAAAGTGAAGAGAGAAGAGGAGGGGAAGGAAATTATGGAGAAAAAGGGAGTGATATATAGAATCCAGTGTAGTGATTGTGAAATGTGTTATGTAGGCGAAACGGGAAAGAGGTTAAAAGAGCGGATAAAGCAACATAAAGCTGATATTAGGTTGGAGAGGGACAGAAATGCTATATATAAACATATAAGAGACACGGGACATTTAGTGGATTGGAGTGAAGTAAAAGTGTTAGGACAGGAAGACAGAAGGACGGTCAGAAAATGGAAAGAAGCACGATTTATAGAAGTTGAAGGTGGAAAAGCGATGAACTGGAACGCGGGACTTAAAATTGATGACCAGTGGGATAAGTTATTGAGAAGCCTGAA
>JAGDQP010023903.1:12887-28594 GCA_022664845.1 Lepisma saccharinum | reverse complement strand
TACAACTATGTATTATGGTTACACATTTCTTTTGGCTTTCTTCAATTAAGCATTATATTCATAACACAATTTCAAACAAATATATTTATTTCTTGATGGAAACCGAGTCCAACGCAAACCCATATTGTACCCTTCTTGCCAATGTTGGTCAATTGAAATTATTTTAAGGCCTTTAGGCAACTATGGCTCAGGCCGTATGGATAATGATGGGATGAATTGGTGGAATGAAGAAAGTGGGAGGAAACGGGAGCACCAGGAGAAAACTCACGCACACGGTGTTTGTCCACCACAAAGCCCACATGGCATGAGCAGGGATCGATCCGACGACCCCAACTGAGCCACCGTGGCCCCGCCAATGTTGGTCAAAATATCAACAAAGGCTTATATTCTAGGTTCCACTCCGGCATTTTCCTGATGGGACTGAGTAAAAAACTGGAAAAGCTTAGTCAGTATTGGTGGTTTAAGGAAAAGTCCCACGAGTTCTGAGTGCTTATCCCAAGTCAGTAACCGTAACCACCAGACCAGGTGAGCTGGCTGAATATTAGGCTACTGTGTTTCACAATTTGATGAACACCTGAGAGAATTATTTTCTTTTTATTAACATCATAAGTGCATCTTTGATTATCTGAACATGACATTGAATTTCTACGATGCGTCTTTAGAGAACTTTTGTTCTGATTTTTTAATTCTAGGTTAAGCTGTTCACTTTGCTGAACAAAATCGCTGTCAGATGCCTCAAAGACCGATCTCTGCTTTTCTCGAACCTCTTAGAGGTACGGTCTTCAGGAGATCTGATCCAAGATTTTGCTCCAAAGGGAATTTTCCAAAGGAGCTTTCGGAGTTGCTCAAGCGAACTCATGCGTAGGGAGTGGTATTGATAGAACAGACGCCCTTCCTCAGAGGAAAGTTGTCCGGTAGTTCTTTTCTTGTCTCGTATTCCATAATTTTCAGTCTTTCTTTGTTGATTGTTTGCTCTAAAGACGTTAAAGGTGTTGCCTTGCCTAAGGCTTAAGAAAGAACATGCTGAAAGTTGGAAACCAATTTTAGACAAATCCCTTCTGTGAAAGCGGCAAGAGCATTACAAAATAATAAAACTAGATCTTGAGAGCACACTTAGGCCGTTAACAAAGCTTACTGCTTCTTTTGTTCATCGGATATTTCCCCTACAAAAAAAAATATTTAATTTTTATCTCAGAAGCTAGAAATTTAATTTTTACAAAAAAACTGAAAGAGCAAGCCATGTTGTTGGAAATACAGAAAAGATTTGCAGTAATCTGTATGCCATGACTGTGCAGGTACGTTCGTTTGTAGTTTAGGTGTTTCTACATCAACTGAAAAGTATGTTGGAGTTCCCCAACACAATTTTCTTCTTCAAGTTACAATATTCCAGGGAAAGAGTGGGTGGAAAGTTCCATTGTTTCAAATTGAACTTCAAAGGAACAACATTTGCTTCAGAAACATGGCAATAAAATTAGTATGTATCTTGAGTTAACGAGTTTGCGGGGTTTAGTAGTATCACTGTCTTCTGATATGCACTGGGAAAGCAACATGGATTCAAGTCCAGCTCAGGATGTTCATCCTGATTGAGGGTTTTAAGATTTCATCAGTTTCGGAAGGCGAATGCTAGGATGATACCTCAACTAAAGTCGTGGCAGCTACCTTTCCTATCACTTACTGGGAAGAGTGATCACTGAGAGACGACATAACTCAAGCCGGTGATGGAGTTAGGACATAGCTGCCTGTTGAGTCTATTAATAAACTGAGAAACAAAAACAGAGTTGATAACACGAATATTAGGTCAACACTAAGTTACTCTAAGGGTGGCCGCAGACGACTGATCAAAATTATTTTAAACAAGAGCAGCTTCTCATCATGCTGTAACGCACACTTAGGCCTATGAAGCAACAGAGAAAAATAAATTTTAATCATCATAAGGCACCATTGTATACCATCGAACTTTCTTGTCACCGACGGGCGGTACATTGTTTGAAGAGAAAACATTTGTCTATGCATGCGCAAGCGTTCATTTTTTTTTTCACGCAAGTGTACGTTTACTATTTTAATCTGTTTGCTGAAACGTCTTGGCTTTCCAAACAATAAACTTGGATCGGAAGTGTCTTTGTTTCACAGGAAAACACTTCTACATACAAGCAATTTCACTCTACTAATCTAATACAATCCTAAAATTTCAATTAATTCCTAATAAGTCTGTAGGGAAGTTTATCAATTAAAGGTTCATTCGCAATGGGCAATCAGATTTTGATCTTCAGCAAAATATATATTTTTTCAGCTGCTGTTTTACGTCTATCCTAACACTCAAACACTTATTGGCGTTGTAGTCATTGAAGGGACTTTTCTTAATGATTTTCTAATCAAACTATCTATAGCCTTTTCTTCTGTCGCAAGCCTATGCCCTACAGATGATAGTGTTCTATGTTTTATCACTATCGTAAAATTGGTGACAAAATCATTTTTAAAAAAAATCAATAAATTTATAAGTAAATAAAGCTTTCGAGCCCCACTACTTCTTTTATACTGTAATAAATTATGACGGAATAATTAATTGTAGGTACAGTGTTAATCATAGTTCTTTGTAAAGATTGTGAAGCAGATAATTTAATAAAACTAAAACAATTATTTGTCTTGGGGAACAAAACTATGTCATACTGTAAATGATATATTCATATTCCATTCCATGTCTGCTATAATCATTCAACTTCGAGCTGAAAAGCATCAACCTCTAACGACTCAAATTAAAAGTCAGTTCTCGTGCTTGATTTTGAAATGCAATTATCGGAACAAGCAACTTTTTGTTTATGTAAGAATGAACACTTGACTTGGATTTCATCTGTTCCTGTCAAAAGAAGGCTGTCTAGCTGTTACAATAAGAGAGACTGCTAAGCTCCCATTCAGAAAGTTCCTTGCAATCGAGGATGAGAGCAGAAACGAATTAATATTCCGTAGAGAATTTCCCCTGACAATAACAGAAGGAAATTGAATGCGCAAAGAGTTCTGTTACGAAGAACATGCCTTATCTCTATGAAAACGCGAGTTTCTTGCTTTTACATTGTCTTATTGTTGGTGATTTTTATAAATAATATTTCTGGGTTATCACTTTTTAACTATGGGAAATTAGTGTAACTTTCTCGTGGTGTTCTTTCTTATATTAGTAGATCTAGAACTTGAGTGTGACCTAAGCATAAACTGAAGAAACATACACTAAACTTTCGATTCTTCTTGTGGCAACATTTGTTGTACACAGAAGGACAATACTATATTACTCACTCTAGGAGACAATTTCTTGTAATGTTGATCCAAAGTAATTTCGCTACTATATAAAAGTGTATGACCTCCTCGCCTAACTACACTGTAAAAATTAGAGATACAACGTTCATCCAAAAAAATTGAGGCAGCTGAGCTGTATCCATTTTTTGGATTAAGCTACTTTCAATCAGTTTTCGGTTGAACGTTTAAGTCGCAGTAAAATCATTAACAGATTGATGATTAACTTCACGTCATGTTCGATGTTTGCATCCGGTATAATAAACATATAAAAAAACAATCTTACTTGATTTTCTAACGTACGTTTTCTGAATTTTAATAGAAAAGAAGAAAATGTAATGTTCCCTTAAAATAAATTTTAAAAAATTGAAGTGTTGGGGCTTTGATCCAGGGTCCCAGAACACATTAGTCAGATACTCTCGCGATTTGACTGCGAAGGCAGTTGGTGCTCATGTGTTTCCGAGTGATATTTATAGCTAGGATTTTTCTGCGAAGAAGGTTAACTATTAACATGTTGTTGATTTTATTACGAGGGATGTTTCGTGAAAAAAAGGAGAGATACGTTTGCTACAGTGTAAATATTTATTAATTCCTCTTTCTGCCAATCCAATCCTTGTCGTCCTCGGTCCACCAGTGAACTGCTTAGTTTTTGGCAGTGTAAAAGCAATATAAACACTCAAAATGGCGGGGCGTTCAGTGACAAGCAAGTAACGTTACTCCCGTTATTGGATTATAGAAAATCGAACCAAGACTTACTTCACCCACAAAAGTACGTAACCTCAAAAGTACCAGTTTAGCTTGCACTTCGATCAGAAAATGACCACATTTTAAGCGTAAAATACGTGGAACATTCACCAGCAAAACACTTTGGCCACTTTCAAGTAATTTTGAGTTAACGTTAAGCTATTAGAAAGAAAATATTAAACTTTAAAATGGAGTTAAGGTTACCAATCTTTCCACTAAAATGCTTATACTATATCCACATTTAAGAGTAAATAAAAGAAAACACTAATTTTCGATTTTTATTTCTCCATAAGGCGGAGTAACATTCATCCATTTCGTGTTTCCCCTTTTTACAGTGTATCATGTGTGCAGTAGATTAAAAGTCAAAGGCTTTTATAAGTTAATATGGTTTGCCATGGTTTGCAGCTAGAATGTGACTAATAGTGTCAATAGTGTTAAAATAGTTAGGACAAAAACTACAAGTACCACAATTTGCACTGACAGTAATGGTGCTGGAACTTAGCCACCGAAGTCTTACTTTGGTTCAAAGAGTAACGAAGTCACCTTTACATGCGTCATGAACAATTTGTCTTTAACACCTGAACAGCACATAATGAGGCAGACTAACATCAGAAGCTCATTGCAGCTAGAATAATATGACTAATGACGTGTAACTAGTGTTAATATAGTTAGAGCAAGAATCAGTAACACAACTTCGGCACTGACATCAAATGTAAGTGACAATGTTGAAACTCAACCAACAAAGTTAAGTAGTGATACTGTACCTCAAAGAGCAATGGAGTAGCCCCCTTGAAATTTACTACTAGATTCGCAATTCCCTTATATTCATAGTTATATCAAACTAAATGTGCTACCAGCTGTAATCACAAGTCGTCTCAAAACCCCTCTGGAAAATAAGGGTGTAGAGGCTATTCAAGTAGATAATCCACGTAAATCTGAGAAATAATCGAAGTAAGAAACGAAGATCCATGAAAGAAAGTAAGACCGGTACGAACAACAATTCCTTATTTATGATGTCTGAGTTAGCTAAGAGGGTAACTCAATTTCAAGGCATTCGGCCTGAGTCAAAGTTGCATAAACGCTTTAAATAAAATTTAAAAAATTCAATTTCAAGGCAGAAAAACCTGAAATATAAGAAAACGTAATGACAACTTGGCTGTTGGAATTATAAACATACCCTAATAAGTATGAACATGCTGGCAAAGAAATTGTCTGCATAGGCCAATGGAATTTCCAGATGAGCTCTATTATATCAATATAACATCTTATTCAATGTTTCCCTCTAACTGTTCTGAGTGAATGGCAGTGACATGCAAAATTCCTAGCCTCACCCGATGAATGCCGGATGGTACTTACGCCGTGACTACTTTTACTGTTCCTGCACCTGGAAAAGTGCTCGTTGGAAGACGTCATCCCACAGATTTTAGATGGACTTAGGCCTTAGCTGTCATGCAACTTAATCAGTTTAAGTCAAAGTTGCCTAAAGATTCAAAATAAAACTCAATTCTATTCTATTCAAATATAAATTACATTTAAGGAAAAACATGCCTTAAAAATACCGGCGGGACGGGCGTAAGCCATAGTGCTGTTACTGCCCATACAATTCATTTTATCTTTATCTTATTAAACATACTGGACATTAAAATAAGCAAAACAGTACATTCACTTCTGGGAAATATAATGTCTTTTTTTACATCCGGTAAACGTTTCTATGCTTTCACTTTGTGTTCACTTGAATGTTGACACTAATTGTTAAACATACCTTCAACCACTTTCTTTAGAATTTTTGTTCTAATTAAGTTTCTCGGGTCCATGTAATAAACAACACATATTTTGGGTGAAATATTAACCCCTCTATGCTTAGGGATGTACCTTAAAGAAAAGAATCATAGTCTATCTCTCATCTCGAAAGTGTACCTAGTGAGTTCCATTCAAATGAGACAATGAATACTGTAGGTACTTGGACACATGCTGACACAGAGATGAACACACTCACAAAGAAAAAAGGGACACACACACACACACGGGAAAACTGTGCAAGTATACTTTGTTTATGAACTATATGAAAATTAAGCTCAAAAGAAAAAGCGATTGCCCTACCAGCTCATTTAAATGTTTCTAAGTTCTTATCTAGATTATCATGACTGAATCTCCTTCGCGTTGCATTTCTAGTGAATTCAGAAAGTTTGCTGACTTGTAAAGGATCCTCTGAAGGTTATTTTCCACTTGTCACGTTTGTTTCTACTTAATATTCGACGAAGAGATATGCAAGGAAGGGTTCTCAACTGAAGCGTGAAAAAAGTCACGCTGTCACTGAATACATTTGGTTTCAATTTTAATTTTCCAGAAACAACAGTTTAGAATGTTGGTACATGTAAGATTTTCGAAAGGCCTTCTAAAATCTCAGAAATCTTAACAACTAGCATGAAATATTAGATGACTGTATTTACTGAAAGCGAATTCGTTACTAAGTATTGTTCACAAGTTCGAGTCTTCAATTACGTAGTTTTGCTACACAAGAACAAGTTGTCCTCTTCTCTTTTGTGCCTTTATCAGGGCAGTTTATATCCCTCTGTGGCTCATGCAACCACTTCATATCAATGCTAGTTATCAATGGAGGAGCCGTTAATTTTATTTTCCATACTTGGCAACACTATGGTATACCGGGAAAAACGTAGGGTGACAATACAGGCATTTAGAATAAAAGCAATCGCATATTTCAATTCGTCTAGATTGGGTAGCGAAGCAAAGTGATCTTAAGTTAGTCGTGGGTTCAACAGGTTGAAGACTACTCCTCTAACCGATGCAGTTCTCGCTGCTGACTAATTTTGGATTCGCATAACGTTACACGTATTTCATCTATAGCATTCTATAAACCCGGACTTCTCTGGGGCAAGGGTCAATAGTGATTTCCCACTGTCATTCATTGGAAAAAAAAGTCAAAATCATATTAACATTCTAATGCCAGGACCTACAGTTTTAAGTGAATTCAGAATCACTCAACTCAGTATGATTACATCGTGAATCGAAGCGGAAATTCCTCGATTATCAGACTGCAAGTGGAACCACTGATGTAACAGGAATACTTATTCTGGTTTATTAAATGATTCTAAAGTTGGAAGAATGGAAATGAGAAGATGAGATTAAGAATAAGTTCAATACGTACAAATTTTCACAATCTGAAGTTTAGCTTGAGGATCCATCAAATCAGTGTTCACTTATTCCCTCGGCAGTGACGTCCTTAACATTTACATACCTATATAAAATAGGGCGGAAAAATTGTCCATGTGTTGAATGGACTTGGCGCAAAATTTCTCGTGTTGAGAAATTAAATTATGTACTTTTGGATTCCAATGATGGAGTGTATCTTAATATTCTTCTCAAAAAGAAAAAAACTCTATTGTATCGTATTTCCTATTGAAGGAGAAAACTCCAGAAATGAGCTCTCCTTCAGAATTACGATTCATGATGTACGCCCGTTCGTCACATCGACAACGAATTATAAGTTAATATTTTACGAACAAAAACAACGTATTAAAACACACATCCGGTCTAAAAATGGTCTAAAAGCGCTTAGTTTTCGAAAACATTCACTGTAAGACCGTACAAATAAAACTTTCATGTACAAATGTAGCTAAACTAGGCTTGATACATGGTTCCATCCAGATTAATAACAACAAATTTTACTTTACGTAACGCGGCCCAACAATGTGACTTGAGAACTCGCACTTTCTTGGTTTCATAGCTAATAAGTGGTATCTTTCACCACAAATGTTATTTTAAAGTTTTTACTTTAGTTTTGAATAATCTCTGTAACTTCTGTGTACAAACGAAGTGGTCCAATTTATCTAGAGACCGTTCCAACATTAGCGTGGATCTGAGAAAAAATCTCGGTCAGAATGAGTAGGTTTAAATCTACGCGGTCTTTCCAATATCGATTTTCTGCGACCATACAGGTTTGATTTACTGTATTCTGATGTGGGTTTGAATTTATATTAACATATTAAACGAACTTGTAAGCTTGTAAAGCTTTCGTGAAATTGTGCTCCGAAACGTTCCCTTCAACAGATCTTCACTGAACTTTATCCCAGAACCACGGACACAGAATGCGAGTGTAGTAACTGGTTTTGTAGCCTGCTCATTCTATGCTGGGTTTGTAACAGAATTCTTATTTCCAGAAATTTAAAAATGTGACAATAGAAAGAAACAGTATTTTAAAGAGGAAGAAAATATGCCTTTTTTTTTCGATTTTCTAATCTTGTCCCCTGATAAGTTAAAATAAATTTTATGGGTGGTAACTTGTATCCTGGTATACAATTATTTAACTCCGTTACCTACATTTTATAAACAATAAAAATAAAAAAAGAAAGGAAGAAAAAAGAAAGACAAATAAGCCCGGAAAATGTTCATCCAACTTGGCAGACGTGATGGCTGCTTAGAACTACCAGAGGTGATGGTTCAATTCACCTGACAATTGCGTGCACGTGCATCAACGCAATAGACGCGCAATCTCGTTAGTAGCGTTCTTTCTACGATCTGTGGCAGACTGATCCGGTACGGCCTTGGTTTCCGTAAATATGAAGATTAGGTAAATATTTCTGGAAACAATTATTAAAAATTCGATCATTAGAATAAAGATGTTAACTACATGAATTTTCACACTGTATATAAAGTTTCAATAACTTCACGATGCATTTTTGTCCCTTTACCTTTCCTTACTTAAAACTACGTTCATCTGCTTCGTCATGGTTGGTTACATTTGAATACTTGACTTAGCTCTGAATCCTCCATTTCAAGAAAGAAACGCAGGATGTTTAAATATAAAAAAAATTATCGATAAAAAAATCTATATTTGATTTCTAACGATTTTTGATCTAAATGTTTTTCTTTTCTTCTTAACGATTTTTATATAAACGATTTCCAATGACTTTTCTATACAAACTAGTTTTTCACGATGACTGAATGGTAGAGTGCTCACCTCTGGTGCTTGGGATCGTGTGGACATTGTGATGGACAAACACCGTGTGCGTGGGTTTTCTCCCGTTTCCTACCACTTTCTTCATTCCTCCAATCATCATCCATTCGACCTGAGACAAAGTTTCTAATCTCAACACCCGCTTCCACATATGACGATGCTAACCAGAAAATTAACATGTTACGATATGGCACACTACCTCACCTAAAATAGCTTCTTTTTTTTATTCTTGTTCCAAAGGATTTTCACTTCCTTCAGTCCATGGACAGATTTTTATCTGTAAAGAGTTCCTCTTTGCCAGCCTGTTGAAGAGTTTTTCTCAACCAGAGAACTATATCTTTAATGTTTGTATAATCACTCTTGATACCCTTCGCCTAAGTGAATTATAACGACTGAGGACAATTTGGATTGAACATTTGAGTTATGTATGCTCTTTCGCTTACTTCAAACCATCCAATAAAATTTGTCTTTTAAACTACAACTCAATATACGTAATTCTAATAATCTTTCAGTTATATTGGAAATGATGTTACATATGTACTATGACGTCACTGCACACGCATCTGAAAAGCACACAAAAGAGACTAACAAACGTATCGCTTCACATTTTTAAGAAAGTTCATATTTTCTTCGTAATTTGCAAAGTTTCATAATTACTGCAACTAGAATTTCTTTAAAAATCGTTTATTACTCCTTAAATATTAATCGAACCAAAAAACGTTACTGATTTTATTTTTAGCCTATATTTATAGTTTTCATTTGCTGCTTTGAAAATAAAAATAGATTGAATAGTTAGAGATATATCATCTTAAGTGTTTTGGGCCAGCGTCATATTGATAACGTCATTACTCGGACCCTAGGAGGTGAAAAAGGTGACACCATGAAAATTATGTTTTAGGTACACATGTGTAATCGATTGCGTGTTTTCATCATAAAACTGCACATGGGCTTACATATGATATGTACCCTTGCTAATGATATGTACCCTAACAACACTTGGGCCTTGAAATCATATTGTTAAAGATAAATGTCCGATATAATGGGATGATTTTGTCTGAGGAAGACGCTGATACAATGTCGAAACTGTAACGTTTTATTTGTTTTATAATTATATTTGGCATTGCCTTCTCAGCAAAGTTATCTATTTTTAACGATTTTTTTACCTGACGTGCTGGAAACAAGGATATAGAAAATAAATACAAAAAGTCTATATGTATGAATTCATGAACATTTCATTCGAAAGTTACGAAATTTATCCATTCTTACCATGAAATTTACAAGTTTTAACCTCTTAATTGTACCATTTAAGCATTGCGTTTGCAAAGTATCGGAGGATATAAATTTATCTGAGAAAATCCTCATTCTCATGATACCTCCATTGTAGTAGAATGGATGTTGTTGTTTAAAATAGCTTATACAATAAGAAACACAAAGACTGAGAATTTTTCCATGTTCGCACTTTTGGTTAATATAACTCTTTCCTACAGGAAATAATCTCATATATTCTCTGTAGGGGTGAAACAAAAATTCACTTTCGTTTCAAGATCTACGTTCGTCTTTAGCACAGAATAAAAGAGAATTGGATTTTGCGTCACTATCAAACGTTTCTCATGAGATGGATAATCCTTCCCTAGCATTCTAAGATCCATTCAACTCATTAGGGCTGCTAGCTGGAGCGTGAAAGAGGAGCTAAGTGTTCAAAGGATCGTGAACCAGTCAAAGAAGCCACGAGATAACGAAAAAAGGTGGCTGTCTGCCTCTTGATCATCACTGAGCTAGGGATAATTATGAGAAAAAACAAATCTTATGAGTTAATACTAAATTGACAAAGAGAGCACTTCTTTCTGAACAAGCTCAACGACAAAAGAAGCTGCAACTTGTTTGCAATGTAATTAACAGTTCTTTCATTGATTTAATGGAAAATTATGGCTGCAATAAAGAAGCTTTCTTGTCTGAAAAACGTCCTAAAATTATATCTAAAACTAGTAATTTGGGTACATTTGCATGAATATTCTGAACCGATGACATTGCTTTTAATGGTTCCAATTAAAGTTACCCTTTTTTTTTACGAAAGAAGTAATTTTATTACCAGGGATTGTTTTCTAAAACTTATATACTCGCAAACAAAAATAACTACTTTCCATTAAACATTTTCTAAGCTGGAGGATATTTCTTTTAGATCAGAGCAAAATCTGTACGAAAATCGCTTCAAGTGCTGGTGTTTTTCATCATCAATTATTAATTACATTGAAGTTACTTTTAATAGCAAATACACCCTGATGAGAAAACATCGCTTTTTATTCAAGGATCTTTTTAGTTCCCTTTCAGCATTCCTAACTGTATTTTAGATCATTGTTTATGGTTCCAGATTTATTTAATTTTGCTCAAAGTGAAATAGTATTTTGAAACTGTACCTTCAACAATGGGAGATTTTTTTTTAGCTATTATCTCTTGGCTTTAAATTATGCAATTATAAACAAGTTCCAGGACTGTGCGATAAATGCGTGTTGCATTCAAGTTTCAAACAAAAAACTAGAGGGATTTAAGGGTCATGTTATTCTTAAAAGACGTAACCAATTTAATCATAGAATATTCAGTATGTGTTCATGACTCGAAATCTTTGCCCTCAAGCACGGACAAATATACCGGAATCTATACACTATATTAAAAATTCATGATCCAGTCTAATCAAATTATGCATTCAGATAGTGTAACCAATAGGGATCACATAAATCAAGAAAACTTATGGTCTAATATCCGACATAAGTAATCTCAGTTGTTATACCAGCTAGGTGTTTACACGTTTTCAGGACTAAAGGCGCGATTACACTGTCGAGCGTGCCGATCAACATGCTCGCCCGAGCTTGCTCGATATTGTAATAGAGCCTCACACTGCCGAGCTTACTCGTCGAGGGAGCTGATCAGCAAGCTCGACAGTGTAATAGCAAAAAATCCGTCAAGCTTGCTCAAGGGCAGGCTCGTCGAGCAAGCTGATCAGCAAGCTCGATACTGTAATAGTGCTAAGCATGCTCGAGCTTCCTTGACAGCAAACTCGTTGAGCAAGCTAATCCCCAAGTAGCACACACGTTGATAAAACCATTTAATGTCCGCCTTTTCAACCATTGTATACAACCAAAAAAACGTTGATTCCACGTTAATTCAACGTTTTTTGGTTGTATACAATGGTTGGAAAGGCGGACATTAAACGGTTTTATCTACATTTAATCAACGTGTGTGCTACTGGGGTCAGGTCTACGAGGTAGACCTGATTGCCATAGGTAGAATTTCGTATCTTTCAGACATTTCGTAATGTTATCGATTTCCAACATTGTCATTTGATCTTTTTCGTGTTTCTTTTGTTAATGTCCGTGTTATTTATTATTCTTGTCATCGTCAAATTGTTTCTTTAGTCTGTCTCTTGTTTCTGTTCGTCTGGTGTGTAAACATCGCCTCGTCAAGACCGTTCTTCAATGGTGTTGAGGTATCAAAGTCTACTTACTACACATATCTATGGAGTACAAGTCGTGTACCTTTCTTTATATGAATCGATGTCAATGAATCATGTCAGATACCTCTCTAATTACGTCTGGTCAAGCTACAACATATCGTTCTCTACCGTATAGAGAACGATATCGTTTTCTACATATGAAATTATCGCTAGTCCTATTCTGTCATACGAATACAGACCGTATATAATAAAGTCTGTATTATCTTATGTCTACAAGACTATTTTTACATTATATGTTAGCGGTAATGTCTTCATTTACTTGTTTCTTCTTCTTCAAAGTTTGGCATTAATTTTCTAGCAGTTCAACAGAGTTAGGTATCGCATCGGCTACGAAGATGTCTTTATATCAAATACTATGCAAATACACAGCACTGATCAGCTGGTAGGTCTACGAGGCTAAGTGAGGGCCGCAAAACAATACAAAATACTTCTTAACTAGGGGTGTAGCTACTGGGGCACAAGGAATCCTACCCCCAAATACTGCATGTGCTCTCCCCCACAAATGAAAATTGGGATAATACAGTATACACCCTCCATTCCGAAAGAAACCGAACTTTTGAAAACAAATAGTACCACTAGTGCCAAATGTTGTAATATTTTACCGGTAGATGGCGTAGTCCCTCATTGACAACTGGTATAAATGTCATGACATTTGGATGCACGGCAACAAAGTTATTGCGTTTCAACTGTCAGTGTGTTGTGTACATCGGTCGGAAAATGAGTTTCAAACAACGAGCTGCAATTGAGTTTTGTGTTAAACTGGGTAAACCTTTTACTGAAACGCACCAAATGCTACAAAATGCATATGGTGATGAGTGTCTATCCCGTACGCAAGTTTACGAGTGGTTCAGGCGATTCAAATCGGGTAGAGAGACGCTGGATGATGACGAAAGATCAGGCCGTCCCAGAACCGGATTATCGGAAGAAAACATCGAAAAAGTGCGTGAATTCATCAAACATAACAAAAAAGCGTCGGTGAAAGTTATTGAAATGGAATTAGGCATTCCTCAAACAACCGCATACCGCATTTTGACCGAAGTTTTGGGCCTTAAGAAGGTTAATTCGCGGTTTGTACCACACAAACTCACCGAAGACCAAAAAGTTGATCGAATTGCGCATTGCAAAGACATTGTTAAAAGTGCTCGGCAGGATCGAAACTTCTTGAAATCGATTGTAACTGGTGACGAGACGTGGTGTTTTGAATATGAGCCCGAAACAAAGCGGCAAAGTGCTGAATGGAGAGCGCCGGATGAAGGACCACCCAAAAAAAGTCGCTTGGTGAAGTCAAAAGTTAAGGTGATGCTGATTTGTTTTTACGATTCAAAAGGAATTATCCACAAAGAATTTGTTCAGCCCGGCCAGACAGTCACTGGAGAGTTTTACTTGGGCGTCATGAAGCGTTTGCTGGCAAGAATTCGTCGTATTCGGCCCGAATATCGAGAAATCGGCAGTTGGACTCTTTTGGACGATAATGCACCATCACATCGTTCGCGACTTGTAACTGAATTTTTGGTCAAAAATCACATTATTCGTTTGCATCATCCGCCCTATTCACCAGATCTCGCTCCGTGCGATTTCTATCTGTTCCCGAAACTGCATTTGGCGATGAAAGGAAAGTGGCACGCATCGATTGAAGCCATTGAGAAGGCGACGACCGCCGTCCTAAAGACCATTCCAATAAAGGACATGGAGAAGTCGTTTGACAACTTGTTGGAGCGTGCAAATATGTGTATCGATGCAGAAGGGGAATACATTGATTAATAAAAATGATTTGTTCCAAAATGTACATTGTTTTTTTGTTTTTTTTTAAAACGTTCGGTTTCTTTTGGAATGGAGGGTGTATATACTAAGTTTCAGGCACTTTGTGCATGTTACTTGTAGGCTCGACGTTTGCTGCTCACAAGCATCGATCCCTTTCCTTTTTTTTCTTTTAATATTTATATCCTTTATATAAGAATAGTTCAAAATGAGTATTATTTTCTTTTTATACAAATCTATTAATTAATGACAGCCATTTTTGTATTGGGGCGCACGTAATCTAACTAGTCAAAATAGTATCCAAATCTGATTGTTAAAATAGAAATATCCGATTTTCAGGACGCTTTTTCACCCGGAATGGATTGAATATAAAGTTGATTTTTCTGTACTATTAACATATCAAAGTATATTGAAGGTTGGTATATGCTTCCTTAATTCTTTATGCACTTTTGGAAATCCAAAAATTCGTATTTTATGCATATTGGAGGCCAAATATCTCGGCTGGAACAAAATAAAAACCACATTTTTTTCACACGTTATACACTAATTTGAAATTAATATTTGAATTTGAAGCGAGCTACAAAGTTGGTGCAAATTGGGGTGAATAATGCTCATATGTGCTTTGGTAAATGTTATATTACAACCAGAGTGCCAAAGAAAGATATGAATACGTATAGTAGATACTAAAATATCCTTGTAAGAAAGATTATTTTATATATACTCGCTGTTCAGTTGGCAGCATGGCTGCTCCGCATTTCCGCTCTGCCTTTTTTCATTCCATTATGCAACCAAACCTTTTGCAAAACGTGTGTGTGAAGCGCTTATACAGCTGTCTGCATATCTTATTACTTAAACATATTAATTATCATTGCAGTGTAAAATGTTTTTTTTTAATATATAATTCTGATAGTAATAAAGAATACTTCTTTTGACAACCATTCTTTACGAATTAACCAAGCACGCACGATCATTATTCAACCTCAATTTGCAAATTTGTAGCCCCCTTCAAACTCAAATATCAACGTTGAAATTTCTACTGAAGTTTCTCCTTTCATTAATATATAACGTGTGAAAAAATATATTTTGCCCCACCAGAGATATTGGGTCTCCAATATACATAAAAAACGAATTTTAAGGAAGCATTTTCTGTACCTTCAATGAATTTTGATATGTAATACTGTACAAGAAAGCAACTTTAATATTCAATTCATTTCGGCCGAATAAGCACCCTGAAAACCGGAACTATTTCTAATTCAACAATAACATTTGGATACTACGTATTTTGACCAGTTCGATTACGTTTTAGGCTTCTCATGCAGAGGACTAAAATTATCAAGCAGATATTATTGGAAAGAATTATTTCTTTTTGAATATCCTATGATAAACTAGTCAGCAGATATTACATTTTCCGTAAAAATCTGCTAACACAAATGTTGGTAT